>JAQIXS010000348.1:0-51265 GCA_034700785.1 Rossiulus vilnensis | reverse complement strand
GGGACTTGATTAAAAGTTCGAGTTAGCGTATTATTCTATTTATAGGAAGTCGAGTTATCGAGCTTTCACTGTATATATAAACAAGAAAGGGGTTTGTATTAATGGTGGGCAATCGCTGCCAACATTCATGCCGTGTTGAGATGTTAACCTTAATTTCAGGGGCATTTGACAAGGGCTGTCCATATTTTATCTAAATCGGGATATTTATCCCCTTTAGGCTTCCTATTTCACATTTTATAGTGAAGTATTCCATAACATAATCTACTTTTTAGCGTTAGTTATTTTTGTTGCTTTATGCCATCTTACCTCACAGCTTTGTGTAGCATGCTATTATGGAATTGTCCCTGTTCCTACCTTATAAGCTCGGAAATAAGGTAATTTTTAAAAAATAATTTCTGCGCAGAGGGTTTTATGAGTTGTAAAAAATAATAATGGCTTCTGCCTTCCCTTCGCCCTAAAACAACAGCCGTAATGTCGTTTTTTATTGGTCAATAAAAGTATCGGCAACACCTTAGCCTTGCGGAAGTCAAAAAACTTTACCATGGAAACGTCAATTGAGTTTAAGTGGTGGATTTCAATTTTAAAACAAAAGCTTTTTTGCCTTTGATGGAGAACTGAGATAAAACACGATCAGATATCAACGGCTTCGTAGGTCTGTGTCCCCAATTTGGGTCTTTAATGCGCAATCAAGCATTTTTCTCATAATTAGCGTAGACCTTAAGACAACCATGACGTCTGATTGTCACATAGCTGTTTCCATATAGCTAGTTATTTTTGTGTGTAAAACTTATTGAATTTATGTCATAACTATTGATTAGCCAGGGAAGCGGTCTAGACCAAGGCAATCATAGGATTTCTTGTAGGGCAAGAGCCGCCATCTTGGCTCGCTATTGTTGTTTCGAAAATTACGCCCATTCATCTCAAAATTCAGTAAAAAAAATCACAAACACTTGGATATAGAGATGGGACAGGTAAGAGGGTCAATTTAAAGGGCCTAAAACTCTTTAGGGCTCTGTGGCTTTATTTTCAATTGACCTTTATTTTTATTTTTTTGGTAAACGGCTTTATTTTTGTCTTTTGCTATTTCAAAATGTTACTGAATGTCAGAGGATAAAAAGTCAAGCTTTATTCCTAGAGATTTCTCTGCGGTTCATCTGGATATATATTAGCTTCTTCCATAAAATAAGTCAAACCTTCAATCAAGTTGTATGACATAATTTTTTTAATAGGGTCTAAACTTATTTAGCTTTCTTTGAATTTTTTGGGGGCTTAGGCAAAATGTGCATTACGTTCAGACGCTTGATGAAATTGAAAAATGTACTTGTTTGTGTAGAATCAAATACATTTACTGAAACATTTTTGATCTTGTAATTTTGAGTGCAATTACTGCACTTAAAGGCAAATTTAATTCAACAACCCTTCATCCAACAAATTAGTTACAGAAATAATTCTGAGAAATTTGTTTCACGCTACATTTTCTAATTATTTCTAACTTTCTTTTTATTTTAATAGACGAAAAACTTAATTTCAAGCATTTTTTTGGAGGGGGATTAGAACTAATACATTCATATTATCGTGTCTTGTTTTGTTGGGAAACCGCCACTGAATTCTCGATTTGACATTTTTGAAGAAAATAAAATGAAAAAAATCTCATCTCAACCCGGAAATATTTTGATAATAGCATTTCCATGCCCATAAATGTAGAAATCTGAAAGTTAAGCTAATTATAGATTGATGCAAAAAAATTCAAATTGAATCAAATCGAAAAAAACGTATTTGCTGCGATATTCGCATATGAAAAATTGGCGGAAACAGTGCGCTTTTTGCATTCCTACTTGGCCTATAACCTTTTTAGCGGAATCCATCATGTTTCAAAAGTTCCTCCTTGACTATTTATAGATTACGCTATAGGGTTTCAGAATTCGTTGTAAACGAATAACAGTGTAACCTATGCGATTTCTATGGGAAAAAGCTAAGCTCGTTACGTGGGTAGCCAGACAATTTCAAGATGTTTTCCATCGGTTGTTCCTTCCGGTAACGTAATTACATTTAGTGCCTGGGCTAAGCCTGGGGCCCTCATAAATTCAATTTCGTCTCTCATCTTGCCATCCTATAACACTCGCTTTTTTTTCTTTTTTTCTCTCCCCTCTTATGCCATATCCAGCTCAATTTTTACTTAAGCCTGGCATGAACTTAATTGACTCATCTTTGATTTCATTAGGCCAGTCATTAAGCTCTTAATCGAGTTTTTTCCCGGGTAATGAGGCTTGAAAAAATAAGCTTATTTTCACAGTGTCTTCGTGATTTTAGGCCAAATCGAGAGTATCGCACATTTCAGAGCAAACAAGGATGGTACTAGGAGCCTAATTGTGTGTTGATCAACCCTTTAATAACTTAAAAGCCCCTTAAATATTAAGTTTTGTTATATTCATTTCAATCAGTAAATATTATTTACGTGAATCGTTGTTTCTGAGTTTTCCATGGCGCTCTTTTTGAATTTTGCCACCTTTTTTATTATGCTATTATTTAAGAGAACATTGATTGTTAAGGATATTTACAACATGTTGAATTAATTATTTTTAAATCTAAAGCTTTTAACTAAATTAATTTCTTGTTTTTTTTAATAAAACAATTGCAATTGCATGGAAATGTGGTTTCGCATAGAAGTTGAGTTTTGCCATCATATGGTCGGGATAACTTAAACTTTAGTAACTAACACAAGAATTATTAAAGTGAATTTTTTGTTCACTTCTGTTGTAAATAATAAATTATTTGTTAACTAATTTTGGTTCATGCCGCCCAACAGATATAAAGGGATCGAATTTTACGTCTAGGTCAAAATAAAAAAATTTAAATGTTTTTAAATATATTTGCTGTTTGTACGACGACAAAACACTGTTTACGAGAAAGTTATATCCTAAATAAAGTTAAAAAGCTGCAATTGTGCTGTTCGCTTAGCACACGTCCACATTCAAAAGCGCCATAACAGTAACGCAGAAATTGATGTCAAATGCATTAAATCAATAATTGTTCTGTGCTTTCAGTTTCCATGTCCACCACTTTTCTGTAACGCATGAAACCAATGGCGTAAAGTTTATTTATACAACATGTTCATTAGTTATTCATGTTATAGACTTGTAAAAGTTAGGATTGTTGCGACTTCGAGTGGATAATGCCCCTTAAAGTGCATTTAATGCGTTGCTAAAATACACGATTGGAGTTGTAGAATATCGTTTCTATTATAATATTATCGAAGACATGTTTTCGAATCATTTTGCAGGTTAAAAGGTCACATACTAAAACAAAATCATTAGAAATTAGATCAAAATTGCTAGTAATTATGGATGCAGGTCAATTCTCAAACATTTCAAAATTGAACTGACCTAAATAGATATTTGAATTTTTCCTTTGTGGAAATAAAACCACGTTATTAGTTAAGTGTGTCATAATTAGACAACAATTCATTGTATTGTTAAACGCATCTGGAATAATCGTGATTTTATCAAAGAGCCTAAACTACATAATTATTATGTAGACAGAGGGAAAAAAGTTTGCGGTAAATTGTTATTGAAGTTTTACAGCTAGAAAGAACGTTTAACTAATACTTGAGTCAATGAAGCTAACCCGTAAAATAAATATTATTTGAATACATTTGTTACCAGATTCCAGGCATCAAAGTTACAAAATGAGGTGTACAAATCAAAGTAACTTGATTATATTTGTTATGACGTCGGACTTATCGGTACCAAAACAATTTACGAAATGATTTAATGTTCGATTTATTTATGCAATTAAAGCATAAACAAGTATGACTTCTTACGCTAATAGCCATTTAAAACCAATCGCATGTTTAAAAACTTGTACTTCAATTGATAATTTGTCATTGACAAAAATGTCTTGACAAAAATTTAAAGTAGGAAGTTTGAATTTGCTTCAAATGCAATTTTATTATCACCACCTTTTAATCTATTTAATTCCTTCCTTTATCACCACTTAATTCGAGCGTCTATCCCCTTGAAATGTATCGATTGGACTGTCTTTGGCATTGATGTCAATTACCAGGGCATTAAAATAATTGGTCAAACTGTCCTCCATTCCAAACACTAAAAGTAAGAACAAATAACAGCCTTTAGGCGGCCAATGAACACTCGTTGGAAAGCGGGCATTTCATAAAATACCCACAACAACGGCTTATTCCTCTTGGTGGCCAAGGAAACAACTAATGGATCAACGTCTGTATCCAGCAGATATATTCGGAATGACAATCTCAATTGACATTAAACGTAATTAACGTAATTCTTCACTAACGATGGAAGACTAGTTTCGCATTGCCTATCGCCCCAGAATTTCAATTAATGACCGTTATGAACTTGAATCAAAGCCCTTATAATTGCATACCTAATGTTTAAATTTGGGCAAATGCATTTCAGTTACTTAAAAAACTTGATTTAATCATCGGTTTTCTAACTAATCAAATTGCGTAACTCAAAATGAATATAAAGGCAAAGTTTGCAAAGTTATATTATAACATTATATTGAATTTGAATTAAATCGAATTAGTTTGAAAATAACTTTAAATGAAAATTGTGGAAAATTCAAGAACTTACTTACGATTGATAGTTGGCCATATTTTTTCCTAAATAAATCAGTTGCATAAATATAAACTATTTTCAGAAATATTTTTATGCGAAGTATATATTGACTTATTTTTAAAAACAATCCTTGTAACATGAAATTGTAAAAACTGAAATTATGTGTTGTATTTATTTCATGAATGTGCCGTCACTTCTTTTGATGTTGACGTTAAAAATTTGTTTATATCATGAAGGTGTGTGAACAAACAATTATCTAAAGTAAAATAACGTTAGAGAATTACATGAAAGTGTTGCCAAAATTCACTGTTATTTGATTTACATTTACCAACAATGGTACACCTTCCTCCTGGCAGCTTTGAAATTTGTTTTGGTCTGAATTTTAGATAAACAGCCTCTCAGACCGTTATTTCAAAGATTTACATAACTCAACCAGTTTACGTTCAGAAATAAAAATAGGAATGCAATGCACAAATTCTTTGCACTTATCTTACCATTACAGATGTTATGAGATTTTTTCTAATGCTAATGGTTTCATTGTCAAGGTAGATAAAATGCCAAACTGACACTACAACATTTATTTAAATATTCATCGCTCTCAGATCACATACAGATTTATATCACGTCTTCGTATCGTTTCCAAGATGAACAAGAAATGGGATTCATTTTTCGCTGAAACTGAATTTCTTTGATTTTACTTCTTGTCCAGCCACAAACACGTGTTTGACATTTCGATCATCACCTGCAACATTTTTTTGAATTCTTAAATTAGCTGCTCATATGAGAATAGAAAAGTAATTGCTAAAAGCTATTGCATATTTTACCCAGGAAAATGAATCTTTGAATTTTGTCCTGTAATTACAAAATTTAGAATAAGTAAGAGGGGTTTTTTTCGGCTTTGAATTTCTTTTTCCATTTTTATGGAAATTGTGCACTTACCTCCAGCGTATCATCATGGAACGAATCAATGGGACCTCCTTCTGTATCAATGTCTATTAAAAGAGCGTCGAACTCCTTTCCTTCTTCAAAATTGCCTAATTTGTGTTCCAATCCAAGTACTGTAAAATTAAAGAAATAATAGTGACAAGCTGTTACCATGTTGAACCAGTGGCCATATTTCGTTATTTTAAAAAACGATTTTATGCTATTTTTTTGCTAGTATTTTAACGGTCATTTTCAAGTCCAATTTATTAGTTGAAAACTCGCCTTGACTTCCACCTCTGGTAGCCAAGAAAAATGCTTCTTTGTATGTTATTGGTTGGTATTCTTTTGGGTTGTCCATGCTTAATATATTCGAAGTTTGAATTGCTTGCCTCATGGCATCCAACATGGATGGGCTGTAACCGCCTGATACATCTGAAAATTAAGCTGTTCTGTTAAAGAATTTTTCACATTTCGGAATTGCTGATAATATAAAAAATAACTGGTAATGTACCTGTTCCAAGACCAACCTTCAGGCCTTTCTTCATCAGTTTTTTAACATCACAAAGTCCGCTTTTAATACTAGAACAAACCAAAAAACAAAGGAAATAATCAATTGTTTGCGTAACGTTGTTTCTGCATTTATTTGCCTCGCATAGAGTAGATACCTGATGTTAGAATTGGGGCAGTGAGCTATTCCAACGCCTCTTTTTTTAAAAAGATCAATTTCTTCGTCTTTAAGATGCACTCCGTGAGCCATAATTGTCTATTTGCAATAACAAAGAAAATGAGTACAATGCACAACGAGTAGATCTAGAATTCATACTTCTTCAGTTCACAACATGACCCCTTTTGCTTACATCCATTGTCACTTATATTAAATGTTTTTGGTTGAAATACGTGTAGTTTTTGGAAGGAAATCAACAACATTTGAGAATTGCAAATTATTTTGAAATTCTGACACCGATTTTTTATTTAACAAGATCTACCAAATTCAATTATGTAAAATGAAAAGACTTAAAAAATTACTTTTACAAACGCAATTTAAATCACGTTATCTAATTGAGAGAAATTGTTTTATCTTCGCTGAGATTTGAACAGTTTTGAGCATATCAATAAAAATTTGAAGTTGGTAAAAACAAATATGGATTCTTGTTAATGTTCGTGAATCTGGCAGACACTTAGTTTTGCCTTTACCAATTTCTTTCAAAGTGTTAAATCAACCTTCATATTTTTTTATACTTTTTGAACGTCTTAAATATCTTCGATCAGCAAAATTAATGAGTGTAATACGTTATTGTAAAATTCACATGTATTAAATTTACGAAATGATTTCTTTAGTGAGTGTTAATAAACTGTCTACTTCAGTGAATGGCTTTAATCACATAGGTTTGTCAATTATGCAGCTTTTTCGAAACCACGAGCAAATATTTGATCATACTTGCCTTGTTAGTGAGAATGTTGCATTTATCGTATACGTGTGCATAGTTTTCACTTTGGGGAAATTTTTCGCTTATAAACGACACTTCATCTTTCGACTCGCTGATATGACTCTGAAAAGACATGTTTTTTTCAGGCTCGAATCTGCTAGTCTCTTAATATTAGTATTTGGCCTCCATTTACCTGAATTGGCAACTCATATTTTTTGGCCAAATCTCCCAATAAGGTCATCAGAGGAGCGGTGCAGCAGATGGCGAATCTAGGCGTTATAATGGGCGTTAAAAGAGGGTTCTGCAAAAATGCATCAGTGAATACATTATTTTCAATTTAATTAAGAATCGTGAAATCATTAGGCCATTTCAGGGTTCATGCTGAAATTTACAATATCAATCTTCTGACTTGTCAAAATCATCAAAAGTTTATTTTTATTTTGCAGCTATAGTAAATTTTGAGCAATTGCATTTTTATGAGTTAAATAAACGAAACTATTAATAAAAGATTCATTTCCACTTGGAAGTACCACTCAAAACTAAGTGATTATCCGTCAGGGATTTCCCTGACGGATAATCACTTAGTTTTGAGTTTTGAGTTTAGTTTTGAGTGGTACTTCCAAGTGCTCAGGGATTTCCCTGATTTTCAAGCAAAAACGGAATTTTCCTTGACCATTTTCTCTTCCATGCCTTTGCATTGTAGAAAACATTCGCAAAAAGGTATAGAGTAAAGCTATTAACCTAGAAAAACAAAGCAAAGCAAATTACCTTCCTTCCAATAACGTCTTTAACAAACATTTCTGTTAATTCGGCTGATTTCTCGGTCTCTTCGCAGTACCAATCTGGAGCACTACAATCCACGTTCACTTTGCCGATGTATGCTCTCTGCCCAATCTCTTCTAAAATCCGTACACAAAAAAATATAAAAAAATTAAACACTGCTATTTCATATTTCCGCAAGGGCTAGTGTCAAAAATGCTATCTTACAAAAGTGAAAAATGCCACCAAATTTTTAAGACCAACCTAGAATATCACATAAAATCAGAGATGCTTTTAAATGGATTGTTGCGAAGTAAGTTGCAGTTGTAGTTCCATTGGCTAAAGTCCTTTTCTGCAAATTTTAAAATACATTTATATAAGATGAGTTCTTGGTGGTTCGATATGATGGTTATTTTAGCAGCCAGCTTAATAATTTAGGCACATAATCATTTGAATTAGTCTGAATTAAAATAGTAATGAGTTGTTTGAACTTTGGAAAAAAAATGAATAACCCATATGACTGAAATTTCGTATTCTTACAACTGCTTTGTGGTATATATTGCGGGCCAAGTCCACATCGCTGAATTTTGCTTCGGTTGGGTAGGTGTACTTATTCAACCATTCTAACAAAGGTTGGTCCAGGCCCAGACCGGCGTTTGGATACTGAGGGGCGTGGATATGGGTGTCAATAAACCCTGGTATCAGAAATTCCCTGCAGGAATAACAAAGTCATTATGAATTTTACTGGCATTTACAGGGGTTTTATCTTTTTATAAGTCTTCATGCTGTTGGGTGCTTGAAAAATGTCGACTTATGAGGCACCCTGTATACCGTAAATGCTCATTGTAACATAATGTTTGAACTAAGAAGCATTGGGGTTAACCTACCCGGGCTTCATGTGATACACGTTGTGGGTTTTGAAACCCAACTTCTGTTGCATTTGCTCAAGTGCAGAGTCATCTTCCAAGAATTTGATCTGAAATTACATTTAACGATAAATTGAATATTCTCTTTCAATGCTATTGGACTAGTTACTCGAATTCCTGTTATCTGGTTCATCTAGGATTAGGTCACGTTCATGATATTTGCTGTACGTTTATCATATAATGTTGGCATTATAAAATCAGCTGAATTCTCTCTTTAAGCTGGTATATTACTGAAACTTTTGAAAGTAAAATTTGCCTAGCACAAGTTTCACTATTTAAAAAAAAATTAATTTAATGATTTATCAATACGTTCTGAAATTTCATGCTGAGCAACTTCCAAAACTGCATTTAAATCCTCCGACTGAAAACTTACTAAATAATTAAGATGAACACGTTGATTAAATTCAGGACCGATTAAATAGGATACTTGATTTAATATATCGTGTTTATGTACATTATATTAATATAAAGCTTGAATTAGTTTCAGTCTGGAATTCGAAAATTCAATGTGAAAAATAACTAATCTTACTTAACCCAAAATTTTCATATTTTTCATTTTTATTACGCCGAATAACTGCGTCAAGATAACTTCCAAGATTGGCTACCTGATAGCACCTTCCATGATTTTTTTAAATCCAATTTGAATGTATTTATATTTGAGTGACACCCTCCCTTTGATGCACAATGTTAGCTTACCTTTCCATCTCGAATGCCTATTATTTTCCTCTCTAAAGCCACTAAAGGTTTATCATCCACCGAATGAACAACGGAACCGCAAAATATCATCCATTCTCCCAGATAGCTTATTCCTGATATCAGCGTCTGTGGCATTTCTGGATAATGTTTGTCCGATACACTCACTCCAATAAATGATTGCAGGCCAGATAGGCGTATCTTATCGACCGATCGTAACTAAGAGCGACGTCAGACGTGGCACATTATCCTTGCTCTAGTTCAGTGCTCGCACTTGAATTAAGCAAAAATCAATATACGTATACGTGAGCGTGACTGGCGGTGATTTGCAAAGCTCCGAAAAGGGGAAAAACCTTAACACTGGTTGGGCGCCTGCATTATTTGCCATTTTACCCAAGTGTTTCTTACCTGACTGATAATGCGTGCAAGCTTTATGCTTAATTGCATGAAATCACGAAAGCATGAAAGTTAACTGACCTAGATATCACGTTGATAATTTGACCCGACTTACAAAGGGAAAAAATTCAAGTTTCTCCGATTTCTGAGATTGGAATAAAATAATTGAATGGTTAATTTTCGAATGTTTGAAAAAGAGCGCCTTAGAACTGCATGTGACGTCAGCGTCTACAGGGTGTTGTGAAAATATTTAACGTTCTCATGGAAAACTTGTGTATAAGATTAAAGGTTTAAAAAGATCAATGTAATGACTAATAAAACAAACATGGTCATAAACAGGGTTGGATAGTTTGCGGAAGTAAATTTCCGAAATTCAGTTCTGAATCAGAAGCTTTCAAAGTGGATGTTACTGACAATGTGTGGCAGCTCCAGTAATTAGTGCGTCTTTGTCAGTAAATCATGCTAGTAAACAACTCCTTAAAAGCATTAGGCATAGAAGAGGCCATCAAAATTAGTTGCTTATTCATAATAGATTTCTGACGGTTTCTCTAGCAATCTTTGACAATTTTCCTTATCCCATAATGCACATGAACCCTGTTTTCAGAACTGGAATTGCTCTTAAATGGTAGTATTTATATATAATTGTAGCAATCAGTCGTCCTGCCCTCCAGGAGGGTATTAACTAATCCAGTGTTATAAGAAACTTCTTACCACAGCTAACTACCCTGTTAAACTAATTAGCTTAAGTCACGTTTCTTTAGAAAATGTTTTAAGCGCTTGCTATAATTGCACTTGTTTATACAGCAGCTTGAGACCATTACACCCTTATTTCTGGAAATAAAAACATCCACACAATATAATCTGAACACTTTATTTGCACAGGCGCATTTTAATTTTACAAATTCACAACTAACAAATGGAACGACAATTATGCGAGATAACGAATTGTTTTGGGAAATTATTGCCTTTTAAATGCAATCAAGTTCTTTAAAAGGTAGAAATTTAAAAGTTGAACGGATATTGGCAGGTGCGATAGCCAAGAAGCTATCAGAACAAATTTAACTGTTAATCAACTAAATTGTTGCTTCACCAGCTCCTGGTATTTCTTCTTTAACCATGCCACCAGTACGGTATAGCTTAAAGGGTTTTGTACACTTGCTCTTTAAATTTCTAGTTGTTAGACATCCTTTTCAGTAAGCTAGAGAAAGAAAAAATTTACGATTAATACGAAGAAATTATAATTAAACTGAAAACTTTGGCTTAAATTTTATCAGACATCTCGTAAGCCATCCTTAAGGCATTGCACCTTTCTGCGGAAACCGCGAATGTGAGAAACGATGTTTCATCAGTTGAACTTTAGTGTTTAAGTTAGAATATTTACAAGTCATACAGTTTATTTACCTGGTTAGCACCCTAGGAAGCAATCAGGAACTTTAATCTACTTCTTCAATTGTTGGTCCACCACCTGGAGCACTGCCAGGTGCTCCCCCTGGTCCACCTGGTGCAGCTCCACCAGCGCCAGGGAATCCACCACTGGGCATGCCACCAGCCTGGTACAACTTGGTGATGATGGGGTTGCACACCTGCTCCAGTTCCTTCTGTTTGTGCTCGAATTCCTCTTTCTCAGCAAGCTAGAGAACAAGTTACTGATTAGAAGCTTCAGATCAAGAGCCCAAAGGTTAATGCCCAGGGTAGACTTCTTTATTACCTGGTTGGCATCCAGCCATTTGACAGTGTCTGCGCATTTATCCAGGATGGTTTTCTTGTCTTCCTCCGTGATTTTGTCCTTCAGTTTCTCATCTTCCAAGGTAGACTTCATGTTGAAGCAATAACTCTCGACGGCGTTCTTGGCAGAAATACGTTGGCGTTGCTTCTCATCATCGCCTTTGTACTTCTCAGCTTCTTGCACCATGCGTTCTATGTCCTCCTTAGACAGCCTGCCTTTATCGTTCGTAATTGTGATCTTATTCTCCTTGCCGGTGCTCTTGTCCACAGCCGACACATTGAGGATGCCGTTGGCATCGATGTCGAAGGTAACTTCGATTTGTGGAACACCTCGTGGAGCTGGCGGAATACCAGTTAGCTCGAATTTTCCCAGTAAGTTCTGTAACAAGAATTTGATGTGTTAAAGCAGACTTAAGAATGATTTTAGCACACATGACACCTAAACGATGTTAGGTTTTTGATATTAGCCGAGAATCCTTACATTGTCCTTCGTCATCGCACGTTCTCCCTCATAGACTTGGATGAGCACTCCAGGTTGATTGTCAGAGTAGGTCGTGAATGTTTGAGTTTGTTTTGTTGGAATAGTTGTGTTGCGCTTGATAAGGACAGTCATGACACCACCGGCAGTCTCGATACCAAGGGAGAGCGGGGTGACGTCAAGAAGCAACAGGTCTTGAACGGCTTCAGACTTGTCTCCCTGCAAGATGGCAGCTTGGACAGCAGCACCATATGCAACAGCCTCGTCAGGGTTAATACTCTTGTTAAGTTCCTTGCCATTGAAGAAGTCCTGCAGAAGCTTTTGAATCTTGGGAATTCTAGTGGATCCACCGACCAACACAATATCGTGAATTTGAGCCTTGTCCATCTTTGCATCTCTGAGAGACTTCTCGACTGGGTCTAGGGTGCTTCGGAACAGATCTGCATTCAACTCCTCGAAACGAGCCCTGGTGATTGATGTGTAGAAGTCGATGCCTTCAAACAGCGAATCAATTTCAATGCTGCAAATAAACGAAGCAATTTCAGAGACAGCACTTGAGCTTCTAATAGACTATCTGAGGGTTTTGGCACAAATAATCAGACATCTCTTAAGCCATCTTTAAGGCATTGAACCTTTCTGCGGAAACCGCGAACGTGAGAAACGATTGTTCATCATTTAAATTTGTGTTTAGGGCAGGGCTTTTGTCACAATTGCTAAAGCTTAATTACCCGGTTTCAAATACCGCTTAATTTATAGATTCGTGTTTTTGATTAAACTGAAGTGAGAATCAGTTGACAAAACTTACCTCGCTTGGGTGCTTGAAGACAAGGTACGCTTCGCTCTTTCACACGCTGTCCTCAATCGCCTTAAAGCCCTTTTGTTGGTGGTTAGTTCCTTCTTATGTTTACGTTTGAATTCTTGCACGAAGTGGTTGACCATTCTGTTGTCAAAATCTTCACCTCCTAAATGGGTGTCCCCAGCTGTGGATTTAACTTCAAAGATGCCATCTTCAATGGTCAGGATTGAGACATCAAATGTGCCACCTCCCAAATCAAAAATAAGTACATTCCGTTCTCCACCAACCTACATAATATTAAGGAGCGATTTAGATCATGTACACGCGACAAAGTTCTTAACACAACTTTCACATCTCTTACTTTTTTATCTAAACCATAAGCAATAGCAGCAGCTGTTGGCTCGTTGATTATTCGCAAAACATTTAAGCCTGCAATGGTCCCAGAATCCTTCGTGGCTTGACGCTGCGAGTCATTGAAGTAGGCAGGCACAGTGATGACTGCATTTGTAACAGCCTTCCCCAAGTAAGCTTCAGCAGTTTCCTTCATTTTAGTTAGCACCATCGAGGAAACTTCTTCGGGGAAGAAGGTTTTAGTTTCACCCTTGTATTCTACTTGGATTTTTGGTTTTCCTCCATCATTGACTACATTGAAGGGCCAGTGCTTCATGTCAGCCTTCACAGTAGGATCTTCGAACTTCCTCCCAATCAACCTTTTGGCATCTGCAGAGAGGAATTCGGTCATTGAAACAGTTTGAAACAATATAATTGACCTACAATTTATCAAAGCCCAAATCTGGTGGCAAGTTGACACTACTGCCAATTATGGCAGTTGGCCTAAATTTATAGCATTTGCCATAAATGGGATCATTGCCTTAATTTTAAACGGCGCAGCAGATGCGGAGTATGATGAAATTACATCAAATCTCACGATCTACAGAGCCAAACATCTAAAAATAATACCTTTGGACTACCCACACATGAAGGGGGCAGAAATAAAAAAAACTCCCAAAACCGGGTCATTCCCAGTTTTAAATAGTAGTTTACGTGGGATAAAGAAAACGGCAGGCATGCCCAAATAAGAAAAGAGGCCGAACAGACTTACCAAAGACTGTGTTCGTTGGGTTCATGGCGACTTGGTTTTTAGCTGCATCACCGATCAATCGCTCAGTGTCCGTGAACGCCACGTAGCTGGGAGTGGTTCTGTTGCCCTGATCATTGGCGATAATTTCAACTTTCCCATGTTGAAATACACCAACGCAAGAATAAGTGGTTCCTAAATCAATGCCTACTGCTTTCGCCACAGCCGCCATCGTTTACTAAAAAAAAAAAGTAACGTTGATTTATCATTCACCACGAAATTAAGCGTAAAGCATTATTAATTTAAAATAATTTGAGAATATCTTAACCATTTCAAAGCTTAATTAAGATTGCAATTAACATTGGGAGAACGAAAACAATATCAACGAACAGAGGCCGGATGACTAGGCCAATCAATTTCCTCATAAAGGTTCTTTTACCTTGACCTTTCAGTTCATTAAAATAATACATACCGGATAAGTGCTTTACATTTACTTAGTTTAAATGAACCTCAATCATCATTAACGTGAGATTTAAATGATTAATAGAATAAAAATTTTAAGCGCGTTCTAGAACAAAGGGCAGAATGAGATTGCGGCCATTACCGCAACAAATGCAAATAGTTAAATTATATATTGAAACTAATATTTAAATTAAAAGAAACGCGGTGAATATAAGCGGAAATGAATTATTGTTACTTACCAATTTTTCGTAAATAAATTAGGGAGTTAGATGAAATGAGGTAGGGTGGAAGAAATACAGCGACTAGCAAAACGCACACAAAGAGACTGTGGTTGTGAGGGAAAAGAGCTGTATAAGGGATGCATCAGCTTTTTATAGAATTCGACCATGGAAGTTTCTAGAATGGAGTCACGTGAACGTTGGACTCTTTCCGATTGGCTTATGTCATCATGACGTCGGTTTGATGACGCATTGCACGCACTTTCTAGCAACTTCCATCGATTTCTATAAAATTTTAGGCTTACTACAGCTATGCATTGTAGGCCTAGAACTTAAAAATAGCATGTCTCTTGCCGCCTAATCATAATTTTATTCAGGAAGCATTTTGACTGCCTTTTTGTTTATCACCTGACTTTGTTGCACAATTGAACCTACCTTGCAGATGATTGTGTGTGATATTTCAATATATTGGGTGATTGATCATCGACATCATCTCATTTGTCTGGTCAATAAAACCTAGTGGAACATATCAAATCAGCAGAACGTTTAAATGTGTAAATTATACCATTTTTCAAACTGAAATACATGTTTTCTTCCTCTCATCCCTGGGGCACGGGGTGTGGCAAATTGCGTAATCATGACGTAAACGTTGTTTATTGAAGGCCTACAGTTAGGCCTACATGTACATTGTACATGTTCAGAGTATGTGCTGCCCAATTTGTAGAAAACCATTTGCTTCCGATGATAATAGACATACATGTGATTTGCGAGCCATAAATCCCAACATCAACGTAGTGCTGGCGAAATATTTGCGACAAATTAAATAATGTAAACTTCAGAAATTTTTGCATGTAGAATGATTTTCACATCACACACTACACAACACCAGCAATTAGTAACTGCTCGTTCGTAGTTGTAGTTTTATTCGATGTACATGTACAGTATATTAATGATGAAGGATTTCTGAGAGATTTATTACTAGTAGCTGCACTTCGTGTTGCTGAAATTACAGCCTGCAGAATATAATTATTAACCTTATCATGGAAAGCCTACAAAACATGCACGCACAATGCAGTACTTTTAACAAATTGCAGGGGAAAAGCCGCGCCAAAATTCTGAACGATATTGATCATTGTTTCAAACATTTTTGATCAGGTGAGGGGTATCATAAATAGGAGTTAGAACACGTAAGAGTGTTTATCCAGTGTCCATTAAAAGTATTTCCAAAGGTATACAGTGTTAATTTAAAATAGTAATGTTAAATATTATAAGAAAGTGTATTTAAGATGTACATGTAGCTGAAATGCTATGGTTGGTGATGTAAGGGATCATCCATAAAAGACGTCCGAGGAAGGGATGGGAGAGAGGTATCAAAAATCGGATAGAGGGGAGAAGGGGTTCAAGGAAATGGGACGTGCGGGTAATCAGATGTAATTTTCGAAGTTCATGCAGAAAGAAATGACTGAAAACTGGATAAAAGTGACTAAAAAATGAAAAAACATTATTTTGTGTTACTATGCTTTTTATTATAGGTATCACTATCGATCTGTGCTTATAAATAAATTTGAAATAATTTTATGTATTTTTTCAGTGTGCAAGCATTTTTCAAATCGAACCGGATTTCAGGACGTGTTTTATGGACGGCCCCTAACGTTACTTAACTTTATATGAAGCATAGGGATCATGTATGTGACTATGACATAGGCTTATAAAAGTCTTGAAAAGGAATAACAACAATTATCAAAGGTTTTTTTTAGAAATTCTCAAAAAGTACCAGCATGATCACAGCAGTCCGCAATAAATAGGTCCTCCTAACGGCGTACGTTTCACGAAAAAGGTGAAAGATACGCGCGCTTTTTGCACCACGTGACTACAATTGGCGCGAAATCTTTGTTCACCTGTTAGTTGGTCGTTGACAATTAGGGTGATAATTTCGCTGTTTTCTCTAGTGTTGTTAATTAAATATGGACGTGCCAGACCAGCAGATTGGCTTCGCGAACGTCAAAGACGAGGTCGGTGATCGTTGCCAGAAGATATTCCAGGATTTCCTAGAAGAGTAAGTAATTTGATTGTCCCTTATTGTGGTTTGTGTTTCTTTGTTGTCGCCATGGCCAGGCAGATTAATATGAGGTCACAATTTCATCAGATGGACCGTGAATGGGGAGTTAAAATACGTAAGGGATGCCAAAGAATTGGTAAAACCTGAAAGATATACGTTGCAAGTCAGTTATGAGGATGTTGAGAAATATAACCCGAATTTGGCGACCACTGTGCAAGAGGAATATTACAGGTGAGGATCCGTATTGTACATGTACCGGTATTGCTTGTAAACGATGAATTTGTACTCATGGCTTTCTCATTTTTTCCAGAGTGTATCCGTTTTTGTGCAGAGCAGTTCGCAATTTTGTGCATGACCATGTTGGCATACAGGTTTCCAAAGAATTTTATGTCAGTTTTATCGACTTCCCAGTGCGTGAGAAGTAAGCCCTTTATTTCAACGTTTGAAACTAGATTTTTTGAATTTCCATATTACAAGCTGCGAAGTGTTACTATATGTTCGAACCCTTTCTGTGTATTCCTACATTTTACAAAAATTCCTATTTTGTACTATATTTTGACAATGTTAAACATAGTAAAAGATAGTGAAGTAATCAAAAATAATCAGTGAATAAAATGCCATGATTAGCACTAAGACATTGAAAAATATTCAAACTTCATGAATTTAATGAATTTAGAATACATAGGCATATACACTTTATTTATGAAAGTAGCAGGTAGTTTGGATTTAGAAATGGAAATTTGTAGTTACAATTAAAAAGTGGAAAACAAGTAAGACCTTTCAGTTTTCAAATATGCTACCCTTTTCTCTAAAAAAACTTATGTTTTTCCTCATTTTTTCCTATTTAAATATGACTGTACTGCTTTACAGCTTGTATATACATGTATATTGTAGTCTTCTAAAACAATTTTGATAATTCACTTTTTTTCTTTCAGGGTTCGTGGACTGACAATGGTCAAAACAGGCTCGCTTTTACGAATCAGTGGTCAAGTGGTTCGCACCCATCCGGTGCATCCTGAGCTAGTGAGCGGAACATTCGTCTGTTTAAGCTGCCAATTCGTAATTTCTGGTGTAGAACAGCAGTTTAAGTATACGCAGGTATGTATTCGAGGTATCCTTCTGAAAGCATACCGTATTTGCTCGCATATAATCCCCATTTCAAAATTGAACCTTACTTTTAGGAAATATGAAGTTATCCATAAATTTAAGTTTTTACGTAGTTTATTATTGAATCAATTTGTTTTCTTGAAGCAAGATTATAAATGTGCTTGTATTGATTTAAAACTTCAACCAACACTTTCTTGTGGTGAAGTATTTTTCTGCTTTTAGGATACATAGAAAGGCTGAGTGCACGAATCATAATACATTAACTATCTTCAGAGCCTAAAATTTTGGGATATAAGTGTGGCTTATGTGCTAGCAAATATACATTGATTAAGTATAACAATGATGTTTTATTGAATTGCAGCCAACAGTTTGCCATAATCCTGTTTGCAGCAACCGTTCCAAGTTTATGCTCGATGTTAATAAGTCAAAGTTTGTCGATTTTCAAAAAGTGCGAATTCAGGAAACTCAAAATGAACTGCCAAGAGGAAGCATTCCTCGAAGGTATGTTAATCTGATTGACTGTAGTAAAAAAGGATGAAAAGCTAGTTAATTGGTCAGGCAATAACAAATTTCCTCAATTTATTATTTGAAATATAAACTTAACATATCACATTTTCTAACCAGCATGGAAGTGGTACTGCGAGCTGAAGCTGTCGAAATGGCTCAAGCAGGTGATCGGTGTGATTTTATTGGGACGTTAATTGTTGTGCCTGATGTTGCATCTCTTGCAACTCCTGGTAAGTGCAAGCTATATTTAATTACCGTTATATATGTGTGTGTGTATATATATATATATAACTTAAATGTTTTCTAAAATTCTATTATTAACTTTGAAGGAACACAGGCTGAAACAGGATCGCGGCATAAAGGTGGAGAAGGATTGGACAATGAAGGAGTAAAAGGATTGAAGGCTCTTGGTGTTCGAGACTTGTCGTACAGAATGGCGTTTTTGGCTTGTTCAGTAGCACCAACTAGCCCAAGGGTAAAACGAAACATGTTTGTTCATGTCTTCGTGGCAGTTTCAACTTTATGGGACATCACTTCATCAATTAATTTCTGTTTAGTTTGGAGGAAAAGATTTTCGTTCTGAGGAAGCAACGACAATTGAGGACATGAAAAAGCTGATGACAGAAGAAGAACTTCAAAAAATCGTTGAAATGACGAATGATACGAATCTTTATCACAATTTAATTACCAGCCTTTTTCCAACAATTCATGGTAATGCCAACACGTACAGTTGCCCTGGATTACATGATGCATGTGTCGTTATTCACGATTTTGAAAGTTTTACCAATTATTTCAGGTAACGATGAAGTAAAGCGAGGCATACTTCTGATGCTCTTTGGTGGCGTGCCTAAAACTACAATGGAAAAGACAACTCTTAGGGGGGATATAAACGTATGCGTTGTAGGTGATCCTAGTACTGCTAAAAGCCAATTTTTAAAGTAAGTAAATCATTCGTTCAGTTATTTTCTAATGTTCAATAAATTAAGGTATTAACATTACTCATTTGTGTGCAGGCAAGTTGCAGATTTCACTCCAAGAGCAGTTTATACCAGTGGAAAGGCAAGCAGTGCTGCCGGTTTGACGGCGGCCGTTGTTAAAGATGAAGAATCTCATGAATTTGTTATTGAGGCTGGTGCTCTCATGTTGGCTGACAATGTAAGAAGTACATTTAACCCTTTTTACAGAAAATTATCTTTATTTAGTGGAAAATGGAGGAATGTGAATTGTAGTCTTTGAGTTTTGTTTTGCAATAGAATTTTCTTAATGTTTTAATGACTTTTCAGGGTGTTTGCTGCATCGATGAATTCGATAAAATGGACTTGAAGGATCAGGTGGCAATTCACGAGGCCATGGAACAACAGACAATTTCGATCACCAAAGCTGGAGTCAAAGCAACTTTAAACGCTAGGACTTCAATTTTGGCTGCTGCGAATCCGATTGGAGGACGTTACGATAGAACCAAGTCACTGAAACAGAATATTGCGCTTACTGCTCCGATCATGTCTCGATTTGACCTTTTCTTCATTCTTGTGGATGAGTGCAATGAGGTAAGAATTTGCATCAAAGTTCAGCCTATCGCAATCCCTTATGGCTAATGCAGTAAAACTCAAAAGGATTGTCTAATTGTTTATTTCTCTTGCTTTCAGGTGACCGATTATGCCATTGCCAGGAGAATTGTAGACTTGCATAGTCGAAACAGTGAATCGATCCAAAGTGTTTATGGTTTAGAGGAAATTAAACGATACATATTTTATGCACGTCAGTTCAAACCCCAGGTGAGAAACCTTACTTGTGGAATCTATCATGTAATCTTTGTTTGTTAACATTAAGTTGTGATAATTTATAATGTCAAATTCACTAGCAATTAATTGTATTACTAATTACATTTTTAATACTGTGCTTTCTGGTCCACTTTGGATTAGTGTTATTGAATGAATGTGATCAACTTAAATTTACAAAATTTCAGCATTGTATAGATGTTTATGGTTAATAATGCAGATAAATGAAGATGCAGCTGAATTCTTAGTTGAACAATACCACCATTTACGGCAAAGAGATGGCTCTGGGGTCACAAAGTCTTCATGGAGAATCACAGTTCGTCAGCTGGAGAGTATGATTCGATTAAGCGAAGCAATGGCTCGAATGCAGTGTCAAGAAGAGGTATGTCAGTCATGTTTTTTATGCCTGGTATGCCGTTTTGATATCCAGTAGTTATCTGGGTTCTGTAATTAACACACGTTTCTTTGGCATAGGTGAAACCTAAACATGTTAAAGAAGCTTTCCGACTGTTGAATAAATCTATTATCAGGGTTGAGCAGCCCGATATTCACCTTGATGAGGATAACGATATTGGGATGGATGTCGATATTGAGAATGAAGGTGGGGAAAAAAGCGCAACTATTTGTTGTAGGGAAATTAGTTAGGCAGGAAATCGTAATATAGGCCTATATTGAAAAAGTTAGGAAAATTCAGCGTAGTGTGTTTACTGACTTTCATAGAAGAAAGCAAGGATCCTTGTGACACCTTACATTTTATTATTAGTACCTGTTCAAAATAGTCAGCCAACATCAACGCCGACGGAGGAGCCGGTTGAACAGAAAAAGCCTTTAAAACTGCTCTACGAAGAATACAAAGCCATGTCGGACTTGATCGTCATGTACCTCAGGCAGGCCGAAGTGAAATCTGAAGGTTTGTCAGGTCACGACTGTTTGTTGCAAAATGGTTGACTGTAAATGACACTCGAATTGTTTTTATAGACGAAGGAACGCAAGGGGTGAAGAGAAATGACGTCGTGGAGTGGTATTTAAATGAAATCCAAGGAGAAATTGAAACTACGGCTGATTTGGTGGAGAGAAAAATGATCGTCGATAAAGTGTTGGACCGACTTATTCATCATGTAAGTATGCTTTAATTTGTGCTTACCAGTTGCTTATAACTACAAAATTCTGAGTAATGCTAATTGGGCTCTTTGCTTCTAGGATCACGTGATTATTGCCTTGTCCACTAGAGGGCTCACAACAAAGGGAAAGCAGGGCAAACAAGCCCGTGTTGAAGACGACAATCCTTTATTGGTTGTTCATCCCAATTATGTGCTGGAAGATTGAAATAGACACACAAGGTGTGTGAACCATCATTTACATATTGTTCATAGATAAAATTGACAGTAATGTTGATTTCGCTTAATAAAATTAGCGTCTTTATTTGTTTAAATTGGAGCTAATTCAAGTTACTGCATTAATTTTAGTTCTCAAATTCATGTTTTGAATTTTTGTTGTCAGAAAAGTCAAGAAATTAAATTCAGGTCGTGGACTTCGTGAAATTAGTGCATTGAAATTCAGATAAATGGAGTGTTTTATTTCAATGTTCTGATTTTCATCAGTTTTAATTACCAAGTTTCTATTTTGAAGTCAACCTTTCTTTTTAAATTGGATTAAAATTCCGTATTATAATGGCTTTGTATAATTTTAATGTCATAGGAAAGTTATTTTTGAAAATCGTGGAATTTATACTACCAATCCAATAGCTATCATTGCTAATTACGTGTACTAGAATTAATTAACACCAAAGTCAACACATGGTACCGTAAGTCAACACTGAATCTACTGAAACAAATAATTCCCCTTCTTTAAATCAATAACATTTCTTGCATTTGCATAATATCCTATTTTTGCTATTATTGTGGTTAGGGTATTAAATTTGTTCAAAACTCTGGAAATAGTCAGGGAAATTAAAAACATTTCTGGGGGATTTCTGAGCACGTCGATGCTGAAGCAAAGAATGTGGCAAAAAATTTAGCCACTGTATATCGCATTGTGAGCCGGTTAAACAAGCAATAGCGCTTCATCCAATGACTTCTATTGAACATTCGCTATTAGAGTTCAAACCAACTTCAACAGCATGCTGCATGTGAATAGTGTAGACGTTATCATGTTAACTTTAAAATTATCCTTTGAAGATTTTTCACTTCCAGCGCTTTACGCTAAGTATTAATCTTATGCATTCGACATGCGAGGTAGGGATAATAGCATGAAAATTTCATGCTGTCCTTTATGGATGACCCTTTAAGCATTTGATTTTCACCTTCTAGGCTAGGTAAGATTTTATTTGATATATTTAAATGTACATTGTTTCTTGCCAATATATTTAATATTAATATAAATGC
Organism: Rossiulus vilnensis; assembly: GCA_034700785.1. Lineage (NCBI taxonomy): Eukaryota > Metazoa > Arthropoda > Diplopoda > Julida > Julidae > Rossiulus > Rossiulus vilnensis. The sequence goes on along the minus strand of JAQIXS010000348.1, from coordinate 28,956 downwards.
CCTAATCCGAGTACCCCGAGGCCTGGGAAACCTGTAATTGTCAGGGAAAATTCTGGAAATGTGATTTATTATTAAATGGTCAGGGAATTTAACATCAATATTTCATTTGCGTTCAAATTAGTTAAGGTGCTTAATGCAACAAGAAGACATAAAAAATCAAGCAATAAATTCAGGTCATGGAAATCATGCAAAAGTCAAATACAAATCAGTCAAATAAAAGTTATGATATCATTGTGTACCGATTTGCACGTGTCATAATTTTGCATCATAAGTCACCGAAATGTGTTCATAAAACTGGAAAACTGAGGGATAAGTCAAGGAAGTTGAAAATGTTATTTCTGGGGAACCCTGCTGATGCTGCTTGAAAGCATAAATAATTAATATATACTTGTTTGGTTTTCCTCTGTTAAAAATGAAAAGCAAACAAAAAAAACTACAAATTTAACCGTTTTCAAGGCTTCAAAATAATTACTTGTTTGGTTTTCTTTTCAAATTCAGGAAAAAGACAGGAAGATGTCAAGAAAGTTTAAAATTTTATTTCCGGGTGAACCCCGCTGATGCATAAATGTTTGGTTTTCGGCTTTAAAATGAAGGCCAAACAAAACAAAAATTTAATCGTTTTTAATGCATCAAACACATTATTTGTTGTCTTAAAAACAGTTCAATTTTTAATTTTGTTTCCCACATTAATAGGTTTTGATGTAACGGGACCTACTGCGTGCGCAATTTCATGAGCCAATAAATTCGCAGACATTTCAGATATTTATGAAGGTCCGCTTGCCACGTGCCAGTCCGGGGTTACAACTCCGCTGAACCCGTTGTTAAACCCCTAAACCCCAGCGCCCTTTAGTCGTGTTCCTGCATCTTAATCTTTCCGTACAATTTGCTTGATTTATCGTGCTAGCAGCTAGGCCTCCCCCAAAGCGACTTTATTGATTTGAGAAACCTGCTGGTTTTTGGTCTCTGTGTCCATTCGGAGGGTCAAGCACGCTTCATGGGCTCTCTCCACAAGGGGCTTGTGGGGGGGATCGGGGGTTTACGCATTCCTGTAGTCCAACCGAGTCAGTGTTCCCATCCAATATAGATCTCAATTGACCGAAGTGCCCTCCGTAATTGGCCTTTTGGTCAACGATTCAGTTTCGCATTGTTGGCCCACAAAAATCTGCTCGAAAACATACGAATTTCACGAACGAAAACGAGAAGCTATTCTCTTGACCATTCGTAGTGACACGCCAAAAACCATCTGACAATGTAAACCCTGGTTCACGCCAGGAACCTCTCCTTTTGGGCATGGTTAGGGCGGCTACAGGGGCGTCCCAAAAGTCACAGCCTGCACGAGCATTTCATTGACAGCGAAAGAGCTTTTAGAAATAAAGTAATGACAATATGATTAGTTTATAATTCCAGAAAACATATTACAAGGTTCGTGCTGAAATTTACAAAAAAACATCTCCCTGACTTTCCTTGACCACCCCAAGTAAATTTGCCTGATAAAAATGCAAAATAATTCTGCGGCAAAAAATGGAGTTTTTATTAATAGCAAACTATCAATTTTTTCAGCTTTGTCAATTTCTGGGCAATCGCAATTGTAACAGTAAAATAAACGAAAACTTTTATATTTCTGAACAATTCATTGGGACTTGCAGCTTACATTGGAAGTACCAATCAAAATTCAGTGCGTATTCCTGAGGGATTTCCCTGACTTTCCTGGTGCGCACGAATCCTGTATTAGTGATTGTTTAAAAATGTTTTTTTCAAATTTTATTGGGTGTAACTAAGGTCTTTGCAAATCCAACGCAAGATCGAACGTTTAGTGCAACATCCTGTGGCATCGAAGGAGCAAATGTTGAACTGTGTTAAATACAATTTAAATTTATTTACTTTTTTAAACTTAATTTGTGTACAAAAATAAACCGTGGCACCTGGCTTCTTTGAAATACCCAGTGACTTTTGGGATAGACTGGTGTATGTCAGTAATTCAGAATTTAGATAATATTCTTTTTGAAACATATTAAGGCTGAGCCAAAAGAATGCCCATTATCCAAAAGAAAGAATTACACAATTTTGCTTCAAATTCTTATTATAATTGCTGACTATATTTTCCTTCCCTGTTGTGCAATTGGTCGCCAACTAGGGTTTCCATTAATTTTTATAATTTTAAAATCCCATTAAACTTCTTAACTATTATTTTTTAAGATACACAACCTCCGAAAACAGGCTGCAAGGCTACATTGCAAGTTGCATAAGGATTTTTTTTAAATTTATTAAATCATTTTTTATAAATCCACGGAAAGTTTGAAATTATAAAACATAAGGGAGACTAGTGGACGACCTTTTCTGCACAGGTGAAAATAAATACAGCAATTATAATAAGTGTTGTATTTGAAGCAAAAATGTGCATACTTTTAGCTTAGCCTTAATGTTTTCAAAGGCTAAGGATAGTCTTCAAGTGCAAACTTTAATGGGCGATTTCCAGTGCCCATTGATGGAGGTTTTCCTGGTTGTAGCGCTCCCTGGACTGGCATTTGTTCTTGGCTATCTTCAATGTTTGGCAGTTGCCATCGTTGTCAAACTTAATGGACACCCCTGCGCTTCTGTTGTCTTCTTGTATCACCCCTCCCAATGCGTCGTGCCATTATCCTAAATGGGACGTTAACCATGAAAACCAAGTCTGATAAAAGATAGGCCACTGTTCGCTCTGCTGACCAATGGCCACTCCTTCTGTTGTCTTCTCCGCGGCAATGGCCATCTGCCTCGTGCCGAAATATATTTTACTCATTTGCTCCCTTAATGCTCATTGAAAACACTCAAAATGTTGTCTTAGAGAGGGGTCAGCGAAGCCTTTTGGACGAACGGTCAAGGTGGTTCCAATGATGAATTGGCCACGCTGTTGGTAGGTGAATTCCTGGCTCATTGATGCTGGAGAGCAGAGGACAGTTTCTTACAAACGCGATGAATAGCATTAATTTGGACATTTGGTGGACTTCTGAGTTTGCCCAAACACCAAGTTTAGCAATTGGGTAAAAACCTTGACATTTTGTTTTCCATACCCTGGATGCGTTTCGATTTCAACTGTTTACCACAACATTTGCAAACAAGCCCTTGGTCACCAAATGAAAATTCTCGAAAATAACGTGACTTTTATCATTTGTTTCGCTATTATTAATTTTAATATTTTCTAAAATTAAATTTCCTAGATTATTTAAGCATAACGGCAAAATAAATATGGATTAAAAGTAACTCAAATTTCCCATGTACATGCATGTTTTCCATTTAAATTGTACATTTTTTTTTTGCTTAAGATTAATTCAGGACAATTTAAAATGTTGCTATTATAGGAGTCCTGTGTCTAACTCGATAATTTAAAAAATAGTGGCAAAAATAAATATGGATTATAATTCAAAAGTAACTGAAATTTCCCATGAGTTTTTGAAGCTACATTTTAAACGTATTATTATTATTTTCGCAAGGCAAATTTAAAATTTTGCAATTATAAGAGGTCTGTAACACGAAATTGAAAATTTTCAGATTATTTAAAAAATAATGGCAAAATAAACATGGATTATAATTCAAAAGTAACTGAAATTTCCCTTGAATTTCTTCCAGTTAAATTTTAATTTCTTATTTTGTCGCAGGCAATGTTAACCCTTATGGGTAGTGACTTTTAAAATTTGATTGAATTGAATATGGTCGTACCTGTGCAATGCCTAAGGTAGTGGAGCCATGGGTGGACACCTACACTGTAAATGTGGTTCCATTTAACAATGATTTAAAAGCGTTTGTTGTGGGGGGATTGTGCGACGCCTGGTCTTCCCCTGATAACTTTGTCGTTGTATTTTTTTTTCTTTCTGAAAGGCAACATATGTTTAAGGACACATTGCTCTCGACTGCTGTCCCATTCATGTTTGCTTCGTTCAAAGCTAAATCACTCTCACCATATGTTTGTTTCACTTACGTTTTCCTCTGACCTAATCTCGCCGATCAGTTTAAAAGCTCGTTACGCGATACCGTTAATGACTTCGGACGCACCCTACACATCGCTTTTTATCATGCTTTTAACCGGAACTGGTAACGTCACTAGGGTACCTTGGCTCAGGGTATACCGGAAGTTCCCAGCAGGCTACTACAAAAAATGGGAAATTCTGGTCAGTGTACTTTTGTGAAAAAAAACATATTAATGAAACAATATCATTGGCAAATTGTTAGAAAAAACTACACTGTGGGTCTATGTCGCAAACGATATCTTAGTCCAGATTTCAATTCGAAATCTGAATTTATTAATGAACCCACAAAGACGAATTTTATTCGACGAACACGACCAAAAATAATTGATTTTGAGGGCATTTTCTTTGCAGTGTTATTATTGTTATTATTATGAAATATCAGTAACGAATGAAATGCCAAGTGCAATGTTATTTTTAGAAAACTCAGCATATATCAACATATTAACAGATATGTAATGCACGATATATGCAATGTATATTACCTACGCAATTTGTTGTTGAATTCAGCTAATCTTTACCTATTCAACTGTATATTCTTATGAAATTTTATATTTCTATAGCCTGATGAAGCCCTAAGTAAGAGGGCGAAACGTCGCTCAATAAATTATATTGGCTGTGAATCCCCTGGTTCTCCTTATTATTATATTAACAGATAGGGTCAAATATATCTCTTATGTCCATACCTGGAAAATATAATAAATAACGTGTGACCATATATCTATTTGTGGAGCATTTCTGTTCTAACCCTGTATGGAATGTCATTTATACCCATATATTGATATGGACAATATTTATTTTTCCACCCAGGATGGGTCAGCACGCCACTTATTTTTAGCCAATTTCTTGAGTGACCAGGCATTGCGGCATCGTGAAAGGTTCGCCCTCTGGCGGATGACATCACGAGCAACTCCTGAACGATCCAAGAATAATAAGAATTCATTAAGCCACCTGGCATGGAGATTTCCAAAAAACAGTGGTTGCGGTGTACGGAGGCCAAATAATGGTTACGTGATTTGTGGCAAAATGTAGTGACCGTTGTCCAGTATGGCAACAGCAGCACATTAGGCTAATCCATCACCCTATAACCATTTGCCTACGGTCTTATTGTCACAGGTCAGTTTGAGGGGGCGGGGTGAAAACAAAGCGTGGAATGGTTGCAGGGCTCGTGCCACTTTCCATTGTGGCCGGACTCAGCTGTCCGCGGGGTTTCTGCTTGACCATCGGCCGTTTTTCGTATTCATCGATATTTTCGCCCATTAAAATCGCTCATCAAGGCGTTGTCCAGGCGACTGACCACCGGTTATTATACGAGCCATTTGAGCCCAGGCTTTGCGAGGCGCTGGTCATCATTCGCATTAGGGCTTGTAAAATCTATCGGCCGGACGCTTGACCAGTGGTCAACAATAGCGCGCACGTGACCCCCACGCCCCGATATTTCATAGCTGACCAGAAAACAAAACAAATCCAGCTAAAACGGCTAAATCCACCATAAACCCCCAGTTGCGACCAACGTCATTAGGGCGTTGGGCACACCCACGTGTCAGGGAACATAATGGAACGGCCATAGGTGGCGCTTTACTGCTAAACCGTAACCGGCTTGCTTTGAATGGCGAAAAGGGCTGAACTCCTGATGAAATTTCTCAAATTAAGACATGACTTTATTTGATATTCAAAAAAATTATCTGTACAAATTTTTTTTTAATCAACAGGACAGGGGATCAGTTTCAGAACGAGTCAGAAACTGTTTCAAAGTTTTCGAAACATTTTGTATAACATTCAAGTTCAGGTGGTTCCAGAAGTGGATTCGTATGTCGACGAAAATTAAGCGAAATTACCCAAAGTGAAAAAGAAATGCATGTAGATTGAGATAAAATTTCATTTGAAAATGCATTCAGTATTGCATTTTGAAATACATTTAACAATGTAATAATTTAAATTGTATTTTGAAATGCCTACTGCAATGCATTTTAAATGATGGCTCAATTTGAACACATTAAAAAAAAAAAATTGCCAATGCATTTCTTTTCAGTAAGGGATAACAAAATGATGCTTTCTTTCAAAAAGCATAGGCCCTTAGAAAGGACGTATTTAAAACTTATTAAACAATATTTATACAGCAATTGTATACATATAATCTATACCTATATAATTTCACTATTTTTTTAAGGCGAACTAGTTTACGTTTCAAAAACGAGAAATGAAAACGAGACTACTTCACACACTCCATTTATTATTATTATTTATTTAATTGTTGACGTGCACAAAAATAAAAATAAATTCTGACCGTACGTAGTTGGTCATTTTGAACTCAACTTAAAATGCCTAGTTCACATTTCTGGGACGTATTGTACTTTTTAAATTTGAAATTTCGAATCCTCGCGCGTGATCAGAAACGCCGCTCGTTCCATTTTCTAATTCTTTTTCAGTTTCAAAAATGGGGCGCTTTTATCGTGGCGGTTTCAGTCATTGCTCAAGAAATCTTCGTTGTTTCGCTTGTTTGTACATCTTGCTAGCGTTGTGTGGAGAGCTGGTTGCCAGGGAACTTCCTGCACTACAAGATGCTCAATCCGACTCGAATTCCGACACCCAAAACGTAAATATTGACCAGTTGATCAGCCTGAGTGGTATCATCTCTGATGCTCTGTCTTTGAGTTTCGATTTGAACGGAAACGGTCAGTCGGTGGTCAAGCATCGCATCTCTCACCGGGTGAGTACTGGACCGGTCAGAATGGAAATTGACCCGGGTAATGCTCGCTTGCTGAACCACACAGCCAAGAAGATTTTGGCCAAAATGATGTCTCTGCTCGTGGCCAGCTTTCCCATCCCTCCGACTTTCCCAGAGGACAGTAAAACCGGAAGTGTGAGGAAATCGTGCTCCATGAGTTGCCATAATGGCGGAACCTGTATCCTTGGCAATGGCACAAACGCCTGTTCCTGTTTGGCCGGATTTCGAGGCGAATTTTGCGAGTTTCTGGACGATTGCAACGGGGTGCAAGGTTGTGGGTCATTTGCCTCCTGCATCAATGACAGAGGGCACTTCCGGTGCCGCTGTAGAGATGGATTTTTCTGGTCTGAAAAAGGCTGCATAGGTAATATGACCATGGTGCATCCTGTCTCGCTGATGCAGACTTTAACAGGTATACACGAACATGTAAATAATGCTGATCGTATACTGGCAGTACAGATGCACTGGATACTGGACTAGGATACGGATGTTAAGAGTAACTGTAACCATGAGTGTCGTAAAATGTTGATGAATACTGTCAGTACGTATTACGGATTCATCATTTAGTGTTACTGACCTTAGTAAAGTCTGCATGTAGCAGGCAGCTCTAGATAATAAAAATACTAATGTTCTCCAATTATTAAAAAAAACTTCAAAGTTAGAAAATAATGTGTAAATTTAAGGCTAGTAAGAATAGGTTTTTTTCTGAAAATTGAAGCATGAAGATGTGCTCGGAATAAACTCAGAATAACAATAAAAAAATCTCAGCTTTCCCAGTAAGTAAACTGCATTTTAGCCAAAATATTTTAACTTTACGAAAATGAAAACCAACCCTGTATACATGTACATGTAGCAAAAATTAACTGACATTTGATACAACCTTTACTGACAATTTGTCAGCATCTTTTATTCACTTGAATGCCAAAGTTGTGATGATAAATTTCGGACACAATTTTTACTTGAAATTCATTTTTTCAAGCCAATAACCAAAATGGTAAGACTTTCGTAGCATACACATGAAATTTTTGGAAGAAAAATAATGGTAAACAGTAGCGCCTGGTCTTTAAGGTCATGTGGAAGAATGTGAGGGTCGCCCTTTGAACCCTTAGCAACATACCCCGGATGCCGGAAAACGCACTGGGAGGCGAACCGGGTGTGATTTTCATTATCTTTTTCTTTAAAAAGATGGTGGCCTCTGTCGTGGAGTGACTTGCCAAAATGGTGGCACGTGTCTGCCACTGCCTTTTTCCACGAAGTTCGATAGCCCTAAGAAGTTTATTTGCCGTTGCGAAAGGGGCTTTGTAGGAGAGTTTTGTGAAAAAGGTAATGTGTTTTGAACAGTCGAAAACAGATCTGGTTTTAATGGCGTTTCTCCCCCAGGATTTTTTAAACTGCAAGCCTAAATGGCTGTCCCTCATTTTATGATTAGTTCGTTATTTGCTGTAAATCATTTGCAGTGAGTCCTACATGTTTCGAAAATCGATGTGATAAGGACGAAGTGTGCATTGCTGATGCAAATGGCTCTTATTGCGTATCTCAGGATGCAGGTAGGCTAGTGTATATTGCTTCGACGAATTTATTCAATTTTTAGCCAGTAATTTGACAAACGTGGCGTACCATGTGTCCTTTGCGTTATGCAAAAAGGTATTCATAGAATACTTGTTTTTTACGAACATTATTTAGTTGGCATTTGTTACGTTATGGCTTGGCAGCCTTCAATTAACATTAGGGTCTTTGGTTTCGTTTCGTTTTATCTCCGTGGTTCATAGTTGTACATTTTGGACAAAGACTGTCCATTTATAAGGAATGCGCCTTAGCTATTTATGGCAATGTACAGACCACCACTGAGTGCTGACTTCATTTGATGCACTCAAAAACGTTTTGCGAGCTATGGACACACTTCTTCATTCTTGTCTGGCACTGCCCTTATCTACAGCCGATGATATATGGATTTCCATGTTCTGACATGCATTTCGCGATTGGCATCTCTGGGGCATTTTAGCTCTTTGGCCATCGCTCCTCTCTCCCGCATACCAAACATTTGCATTTTCGACCAAAATTTCCATTTAAGCCACAATGGTCGGTATATGGGCATGTCGTAAACCACAATTAAAGGATTATGGTGGTGTAGCGTGTGCCCTAGTGGAAGACCAAAGTGACCATAAACGGACAATGTGGCGTGAAGTGGCCGAAAACCGATCGTTGTCTAAAACTGGTGCGTGGGCTCTACCTGGAAAAATGGCCACCCTGAGGCCCTTTGCTGTCAGTTTAGGTAGGTCGGTGTGGAGCGAGGGACCTATGAATGTTTTTGTTTTTGATGTATTGGTGCTGTACATGGTGCTTCGAGCATGTCCACTAGAACTAGGGGACATGCATCTTCGACCCATTTTCAACAAGGGGTTTGTCGATGGTAGATAGTGGATAGGAGCTGGTTTTTATATGCATGTATATGTAGGTCCCTGTGCTTGGGATACCATAACATCCATATGGTATCCTTTATCAATAAAAATAAAATATCCTCCCCACACTGACTGCCGACCAAATTGTGGAGTATTGGAAATTATGCACATCTTGGATTCAATATTGCATTTGTTGCGAAACAGAATTGAAGACAAATGTGTGCTCTTAACAGCTGCCTGGTCGTGAAGCAAATGGTTCGAAGGAATAAACGCAGAGCACCTATGGCGAATTTCAACAAGTTTATCAGGTGTCCCTGGAATTAGAAAAGTGTTTTAGATGGACGAGTCTTATAGAATACGAAAAGTACAAAAAGGGGTGTTATCATTGATTATATAAAATTATTCGACCAATTTGCAATCTGATTAGATAGCGAAATAATTTAATGTGGAGTCAGTGAAGGCCCTAATGCTCACACAAATATTTTAAGGATATTACATGAATACCTTTTTATAGGCATTGTTTAAGAAACTGAACTTTATTCTATTATTTTGAAATGTCCTCCTTTTCAGTTGATTTCATGTACTGTACTCCGTTTTCATTTTCGCATCTGGCAGCGATATCCCTTGCGCTATCTATTATATGCGGCCACTGTGGCCAAATGGAGCACTTTAAGCCCCCACGCCTTTATTGGGCCTTCGTGTGGCCTATGTGGCTGACCGCAGTGATCTCACCCCCCTCTTGCACCCAGGTTACCCTAGTACCTGTGTGGTGCAGCAGCCGACCTGCACCCTGTTTCTTTTTTCTTCCGAAATTAGAAACCCAAAAGGTGACCCCCAACCACACATAAAACCATTAAAGCTGGGCTAAAGCACGTTTTAATGCTGCCTTCTGTTAGAGGAATACGCGCGTTGATCTGGCCAAAGCGGCATTGATCAATGCATAATTTCGGACTTTTAAATTGTTTATTGGCTAATAAATAAGGCCTTTGACGCTTTCTCCATGGGTCTTGAAATTTTGAGGACGGGAATCCGAAACGTGATCTTTACGAAATCCTCATCGAATAAAGTACCTCAGTTCTAAACTGCTGCCTCAAGGCATGTTGTAAAATTCTGGACAATTTGGCGGTTTTTTGATTTATTTACCACTTAATGATTTGGAAAGTATGCCAAAGATGGCACCCAGATCATATGCCAGATCTTTGAGATTAAATTGATAATTTATACACTTGTTCACGTTCATAAAATATAATTTCAGTTTGATTAGAGATTTGCTTGGACATCTAACTCTTCACAAGAGTTAATCTTCGAAATCAGTCAACATAGCCGCACTAGCAGACTGATGTAATATTGCAGTTACAGCAGATCTTGTATCTAGTTAAAGTTGGGGCTTTAGTTGAGGTGTAAACCGAAGACACTGTTTTGTATTATCGCAAATCACGTAATAATACTTATCTGTAGAATTGATCATTTAAAAAATAAAGGCTGTTATGTGGTCAAATTTAACTCTTTTGGTTTACTGGTGTTACTGAAGACAGACTTGCCTTGTTTACTTAAAAATAGATTCTTCAATTGGACTTCTGCGGGATTCCGAAAATAGGAAAACTTTTGAAAGAAGTCGGGTATTAGAGGATTTTTTGAAAAATAATCGGGGAAGTTGTTGAATCTGCCATATAGGGCTATAAAATCACGAAGAAAATCTTATTATTAAAATCATAATTAGGGATATGAGGTTTCTCTGCAGATAGTGGGGAGGCCATACTGAATACATAACATACCCTCTATAGTAATTATCTGTTGACCAAATCTAGTTGAAATTAATTAGTATCATAGGCGTATTGAACTTTTTTTTTCGTATTTCTTCATCTGCATTTTGCCTGACATTGCAATTTGCACCCATTTATTAGTTCTTGGAAGTCTTATTACAACACTTGTGGTTCTCAAAGAAAATCTAGGTGGAAACCGACTCTTTACCTGCATAAGGTATACATGTAGAAGTAGCCTACACAAATATGCTATTGTTTACGCACTTGTTGTTGTAATTTACCGTTAGCAACTAACTACAAGAATTGAAGCCTACATACTTTAACAAGCCATCATGCCTGCGACAGGTAGGGTGGTTGAATTGCATGGGGTGTAAATGTTTCGTTGTAAGTGCGATGCGCTATTGGCGCCCATACAATATATTTAATTAACAATCGGTTTTATGGTTTGAAATACATACTGAACGACATTCCCAACATGCCATTGTTGTGACCAGCGCGCCGTGGAATTTCGGTGGGATTTGTCTGTGTAATTGCTTGTAGTTTCGCTGTTATTTGGTGGGGGAACTGCGTTCACTAACTAGATGACCAGTTGGTTAAAACAGGGTGGACAGTTTAATGGCCATAGGGTGTTGGCCATGCTTAACACGCGTTCCAAGAAATAAAAGCAGGAATTGTTCTCCTCAAATTAGACAGAAATAAATCCTAAAGTATATACAGTGAAACCTGGCTATAGTGACCCCCCAAGACACCGGACAAAATCGGTCATCTTATCATCACTCACATTTAAATGCCTGTGCAAGTATTTACAGTATTTAATGTACGCGTAGTTATGTAAGATTTTAATGTGATAAAGATTTAAGTACTCTTAATAGAAGTGTCAAATTTGACTTGCTAATGCTATGCTAAACTCACAAATGGATAATATTAATTCTTCCAATCGATATTTATCTTGTGGCTTCAAAAAATTGTCTTATGCATTTTAATCAGTATCTCTTAGGCAACAAGATGAAATTAAGAAAATACCAGGAATATGGTGCAATATTAAATTTACTATTTTATTTGAAATTGCAGTATGGAACTTAAATTCTGAAGATACAATTCAATTCAACTCAGTACCCTACTAGCACAAGTGAAATGCCATGTGGTTGAGGGGTGTAATCCAACAACCCAATATTATTTGGTGATTGCCACCTCAATGGGGTGTATACCTACATGTACATCATTGTCAAATTTAATTTCATGCAGCTTAAGGCTGTCGTTTGGAAAAGCATTCCAACGTCGAATGGTGTTCAAGAAAAATGATCAATAGTACGGATCCGAATGTGCTCGGAGTTCCAAGGGGGTTGGAATGACAGTTTCTACTACCATCCCTATAAGGATTCCAAATTGGGCAGCAGTTTTCAAAATTGTCGAAACAATTCACAAGTTATTATGGGTAATCATATGTATTTCGAGGGAAATTACTCATAAGGGCATTTCCCTAAATACGCGTATTTAAAGTGTATTTATACACAAAGAACCCTTTAGTGGTCAATATACAGAGAGCTGCTATAGTTCGGAAGGACCCCCAAAAAGCGGTCAAAGGTCCAGGTAGGTAAGTGGTCAACATATCGAAAAGATTCAACATTAGCAGTATAAACTTTTTCAATGGACCCTAAAAATTTGGTCAATATAGGTAGGTGGTCTATATAGCAAGGTGGTTAATTTGACAGATTCACTGTACTAGTATTACGATATACTGCATCAGAAATTAATCTTGAAAACGTTTTAGAGCATGAATTTCCTACTTGTTTGTTTAAGAATGATGCCAGGTGGTACTCTGGAAAGATTTTAGAAAGACTATATGACGTCAATAGAAAGTGTGATTCGGTGTTTATGGTGTAAAACAACACACAATAACAGGCGCTACTTGCCCTTTATTGCTCCTTTTATTTTTTGATATGTGAACAGTTCGGCAGTTAACAATGCTTAATTGAGTGTATTACGTAGAAGCCAGGTTTGATGTTTTCGACAATGAATTTCTCTACATTTTTGTATATTTTTTATCCTTTAACCAGCTATCAGGTACATGCACAGACGTCGAACCCCAATTAACAGACAATTGCTGTGGATTTCTCTGCTTGTAATGGTGGTCATCGCCCTAATAGCGCCATTGGTCATTTTCCTAATGCTATGCAGGTACTAAAAGCGCATCAGATGCTGTATTAATACGCTGAACATATGTAAATAGCATACAGGGATCTACAGCTTTGAGAGCAGGAAGCAGATGGCCCCAAATCATATCTAACGGACATTCTATTTGCAATATGTAGCCCAATAGTACGTGTGTTCATTATTTTCTTTCTGTTAGAAAATTGCTAAAGAACACTTGTACGTTATTTTCTTTCCATTATAGAAATAAAATACAAATGTTCAATGTGCAAAGCTTCTATATCGTTACGTATTTCTAAACGGAATGCTAACCGATGTAAATGCCAGCCCTAATATCCCATAAATCCGTAAATATGACGCTTCGACTTGTTGTACTAACCAGTTGAACCTGGGAAACATAATCCTGCATCTCTCTTTAATACCAATAATTCATCCGATTTCTTAAACGTTTATATAAAATTTATGCCATAATGGTTTAAGCCCCTTCCAGCATTGTTGAAGTTGTTCTTAAAAATGTTCCATTGCAATTTGCAAATGGAATGTCCATTATGTGTGAGGTTGTTTTAATTTAAATTCTGTGGCACTTCCTTATTTCCTTTTATTTTTGAATATTTATTAATTCGAGTACACTTCATGTGGCATCAAAATGTCTTTCTCACAGACATTTCGAGGCAGAGCAGATTAAAAACTCCATCGCCAAAGTTAGAATTAGTCATCATAATAAATTGAAAGCCTCGTTGAAAAAGTGGTTTGGAAAATGCAGCCAATCCGGTGGAAGAGCTTCGCTTCAAGAATCCATTTCCGAAGACGACCAGGAAATTCAAGACGGCGCTGGTCAGATTGTATGAACGTTTTCCATCACAGTGTAAAAAAAAAATTAAGTTGTTTAGTTTATAATTGGGTAGTTTTTGTCCCCGCGGGTCTCGTTATACGATTCTGGGCTTAGGTGTATCGTCTTTCATTCGTATTAGTCAGATAATTTCGTAATTATTTCATAATAATAACCCTAACAAGCGTCATGATAATTATAACCTCCGCGAGAAACTGCCACGTTTATGGACGTCATTGGCTTTATATCCATATCAGCTTGTTTAACAGCACTATATCGTTATATTAATGAGGTTTCATTGTCTTATTATGGACTTATGTAAATGGTTAATCTGTTTGCATAATCTGTTAATTGCCGTCAGGGTTAATTTTGTCTATATGGGAAGGAGGGGATGGCAGTGATGTCTATGTCGAAATGTTTTCCAACTAGAAGGTGTGAGACGTATCGATTTTAGTCCTGGCGGTGCATGCCACAAGACCAAAATATATAATGTACACCTTGCAATGGAGTCACAATATTTTTTATGATTTGCCTGGCTATTATTAGACGTACACGTTTTATGACCTTTTTTTTCTTTTTTTGCGAGTGCAATATAACCCACGTGTTAGCCATATAAATTCGTTTCCAAAACACGATTATAATAGTTATTACCACAGGCTTAATCTGTAATGATTTGCATTGGGTTCGGCAATTAGTCAGTCTTGAGTATAAGTCGCACGAAGTTGTTCATGATGTATTATGCTTGCACATGCTGCCTTACCAGTTCCAACGGTTCACTTAAGAATTAAATGTATTATGCTAGGGAATAGTAATTAAAAGATTACATAGGAGAATCATTCCTTGCCTATGTTCACGGATTTTTAAGGTTCCTTGATAAAACCTTTACTGCTGCTGTTTACTTTTTTCTATATTGACCAGCTGCAACTGCCTACTTTGACCATTGACCACTTTTTGGGGGTTCCGCCATACTATAGAAGCCTTCTGTATGTTCAGCTATGCACATGAATATACTTCCGTTAGGGAATGAGTTGTAAATTATTTTAACAAATCTGAAAACCGAATCTGATTCTGAAAACATTCTTCAGAATGCAAGTACCTTGCTGTAATTTCAAATGTTAACAAATTATTATTGGACCAAATGCCTGGTGCTTTCTTAATTCCATCGTCTTAAGTTACACTGAACAGTATTTACAATACAATTTTTTGAAGCTACACTACCGACATTGCTTATTAAAATTAACTTAATCATAGTAAAATACAAAAGAAACACTTGAAAATAGCCTACATATAATGTAATTTTTTATTGAAAGCGAGAATAATTTGCTTTGTTTTAGGTGGACCGATATTGTCTGGTCAATTGGTTGGTCAACATATCGCACGCCTGCAAGAACAGTGACATAACTTTAAAAAATGACGTTTTGAAGTTATAATTGTAACGAATGCATATAATCGACCTCCTTGTGCTGGTACAAAGGTCACATATCTAACTATAAAGTGGAATGCCAGAGGACAGTTACATGTACATCTATGTCCGAGGATATCCAAATGCGATATTAGGTTTATTTATACACTGTAGTTTTCTTTAACACTGTTCTTGACAGTGTGCGATATCTAAATGTTGGTTTCACTGTATTTGCATGTTATAGGCTAGTTTTCCTTGAATATTTTCAAACGAACATTTACTTTATTGATGTTACTATTCCATGCAGACTAAAGCGTTTTCCTAGGACCTAGGCTTGGGGCTCTCATTAGGGATTCGGTGCGCTTCTGGTGGAAAAGTTTTGGCTGCCCAACTATTTCACGATGATTGAGTAAGGTTGACATTCCTCGCGTGATTGGAATTTGACGGCGCCGAAGGTCAGAGTTGACAGAGTTGTTGCTGTCTGTGTTGTTTTGAGGGCTGTCTTCAGCCTTCGTCGGTTGCGCTGTCTGTGAGGGTGTGCTCGTTGAAGAATTCGCGCCCTCTACAATTGTTCCGACGAGGCTCGTTTATGGTTTGTTTCTTCGGCTCGAACAACAAGCGGATTTGTTGTACAAATACGCAGCGCTTTCTGACGGGTGAGTGCGAAATCACTGGCTTCTGTTACAATGGCCGATGTTCAAACAGACGCGAGCTGCTGCCTCTTTCTTGTCGACCATCCATATATGATTAGCCGACAATCACGCTAAATCAGTAAATGGCACCGGCTGTTTGAACAGGACGCATTGGATTAATCACGATTGGACCCAAAGGATCATCATTGAAACCAAAATGGGCGCTATTGGAGCTGGGAGCCATGTTTGTCGGGCTATCATAACTAAGGAGTGAATGGACTGGCTCTTAAGGCCCTATTTACAAGTCTGGGCTGGGATACTCTATGCTTTATTATAATAATTTTATTCCTGCCATTAGGTAAAGGAACATGAATGGGCAAAGTGTTTTATGCTGTTTAATTAACTTCGACATGATCGACAAAACTAAGGTCAAGCTCCACCCACCTTGATAGACATACCACAACGATCAAAAGATCACTGGTGCCCATCTAACTAAAACCATTAAAATTGCGTTTTTTCTGTACTCGATTATTCAATAGCCAATCATTCAATAGCTTACAAAACATAAAAACTAGTCGCCGAAATAAACACTTCCAATGTCCATAATAGTGCAAACTGAAATTGATTAAAAATCGCGGCAGCATATCCACCTTTCATTCGGGAAACAAGGGTTCGATCCCAGATCGGCTATACTAATACTTGTGGGTAGCATTCTCCCCGTTTTTTATTTTTGCCGTTTCCTTTGAAAAGGACTGATGGAAACATTTCCTCGTTGATACTTATTGAGTCGTATTTAAATTGAGAAATAAATGTAATGCTGATTCTTGGATGAGAATGATAAAAACAGCCTTTTTGCATTTCACTTGAGACAAGCAGTTAAAGTGCATTTTACATTTTTAAACTGTTAAATGCATTTCAAAATACATTGATGAATGCATTCTGTAATGGATTTCTTAATGCATTCATCATCACATTCTTAGATAAAATAGTCTAAATTTACATGCATTTCTTTTCTGTGGGTGGAGTTTTGGACAGAACACAAACAGTCACTATAGTCTGGTAATATTATAATAAGTAGTATATATAATAAGTAGTAAAAACTACTTGTTTAGGCTATAATCATTAATGCTCGCTCTACTCGATAACCTGTATTTCATCATTGAAAAAGGAAGATCTTTACCATCAACACCCTGCGAAAACAACTATTGAGGCTGCTGATAGATGGCGCTTCGCGAGCTAGCAGGGTTTTTGTTGTGTATATGCAAACTCATTTAATACATGATTTACGTGGCAATTGCCCTCCAAATGTAATCGAAGACGAAATTCGGTTTGCCTACGAACAAAATTAGACTTATTTAAGCGCAATCACGAATTTAAATAGCAATTAGCGACGCCATCTTAAGCTCGAATAAGGTCAGAAATAGCATGTTTGCACATAGTGCAACAACACAATAAAACTTCTCGAAATTGGTTTCATGCACAGAACTGCAAATTGACGCCATGACGTTAATGACGCTCTATTGCTTAATGTCACCTTAATTGAGCATCACGGAAATCATGCGCCAAATTGGAGGTAAATTTGGCAAAATTTTGCCAGTGAACGCCTTCGTGGAAAGATCAGTATATTCTGTATGTATATTAAATTTTAAGTGATATCAGTACAGATATACTGATATGTGGTGAGTTTATTTAAACATTTAGTGATATCAGTAAGGAATATACTGGTCAACAGTGGTGTTACCAGTATATTTTCACAGATCGTTATTGAATATCGTTTCTCTAGTAGTTTTTAAAATTGCTAACAAATTCAATTATTTTGTCTTTAAACGTCTAAAATCACTACTTTCTTAGTTGCTAATAATATCACCATATCATAATGATTCTAATAGTGGCACCTAATTAACATCATTATAGATCAAAATGGATTCGAATGTCACAATACCAGTACTGACAATCTGACATAAGTGTGCATATCGCTATACTAGTAAGTACTAATTATACTAATACAAGCATATATCAATCAATATATATCATCAGGCATATCACTATACAGGTACTAGTAATACTGATACAAGCATACATCACTACATCACATTTTGGAATATAATTCCGAATGTGTTGTTTATTCAACTTCACACTGCAATTCATAATATATGTACAGTGGAAGCTCGATTATCCGAGGACCGGTTTCCGATATTCGGATTAACCGAGGTAAAAGAACTTCGAATAACCTGATTAACCGAGTTACCCTGTAGATAAACATTGAAAAAGCATCATAGCAAGAAGGGGAAGAGCTTTAAGGAGTATTGGACTGCTTGGAGGCCATAAAATCTGATTAAAACTGATTAAAAGTTAATTGTGAACAAGCTATTTTTGATTTTTACATATTTCGTATTTACTGTGCACATGCATTAAAAAATCTTTTACTGCTTTACTGCACAAAATACAGTTGCACCTATTTTTAACTATACTTTCAATTATCCAAGGAATTCGATTATCCGTGATAGTCAGTCCCGACTACCTCGGATAACCGAGCTTCCACTGTAATCTATTATGTTTGCTTAATTCATTTTTAAAGCATTTAGAAAATTAGGTAAAAATTATTTGAAATGCAACTACATAAGGATAGCATAGTGATATCGCTAAGCATACTGATATCATTAGTCCAAAAGGCCACTATCACTGTGTATAATATTAGTATAAAATCGTGTAGTGATCTTTTCAAAAGGGCGCACATGCCGCCAGTGAAAAAGAAAGGCAAATTTCGCACTTTGATGACGAATTTGAGGAGGATGTTATCGGATGTGTCAGTGAGCTGGCCGAATCCGTATACTAATTAACCCTACCTGTATCATGCACGACCTGCTGATTCGCTGTTTAAATGTAAGCAAATGTATTCTTTCACTGTTGGTTTTCGCCGCTTCCATTGTATGTTTCACAATTAGGAGGCTCGTGTGGAAACGATACGCTGTTTCATAAATCATGAGAAACGCATAGGATGCCGAAGTCCACAAGTTCTATTTATAGGGGTGAAATTGATCCAGACGTGCATGGGATCGCCGTTTGGTTTAGCCTTTGAGGGAAAACGCCTTGCCGAAACTGTCCACTGCAATGATCACATCAATTCGGGAAAATATTTGGGTTGGACTCACTAAGAATCTGCAACTGTCTTTTCTTATCTGCGATCTCAACTTCGCATTAATCTCATTAATGGACATTTTCGAATATTTTTAACACATTAATCACATTAACGTGCATGGATCATGGATCTTTGAGGCGTATGGAAGCATTTAGGTCACTAGAAGTTTAATTGTCAATCTTTTTTTTTTCGCACTTTTTAATGGTGTAACCCTGGACATCCTGTTTCATAGGGAATAGCAATTTAACTCAAAACTGTATTTTTTCTCCTGGGTTAAAATGAATTTGTCATTTGAGAGGTAACGGCAGCTTAGACCAGTGACAGCCAAGGTGTCATGCGAATCTTCAGACAATTGAAACAAATTTGTTTTCAATTTTGTTTAGATTCTTGAAAATTGTAAAGAAATGTTTGATATTAAATAAAATTTATATGATTTTCTAATGTTTTGAATCCTTGAAGTTGAGTGGTGACGAGACTGTGCATTTCCTGGTTGAAATGAGTGAAAATGTACCAGCATTTTTTTTTGGAAAATTTTCAAAGTCGTCATTGAATCTTCAGAAATCTGCACGATTTTCTAAACGTTGACAAGCTGACATTGCTCCGTTTATTTTAAAAAAGAGTTAATACATTTCAAGAAAATCGCATTGCAGGTTGCCTAACTGGTTTTCAAAATATACACTGTGTACATTGTTATTTTTTATTATAAATAAACGGGGCATTTTACAATTATAAGTAATAACAGAGACCATATTGTGGCGACCAATTCTGCACCGGGTAGAATAAATTTAGTAAGTATACTTAATTCATGTATTTAATTTTTTTTTGCATGGTGGTCATCCTTAATAGTTTAAAAGTAGCCTAAGATATTACTTTATTAATATTATTTGGGTCCCGATAATTTCGCAATTCCAATTATGACTGAAAATTGAGCTCAATATTGTAGTATATAATGACTTCTTGAGATGGATGACCTGCCTCTGAGTTGCAGGAAATACACAATCGTTGGGGACAGTAAGAATTCGGCACGATTTTTTTTAAAATTTTATTATATTTGATTTACGATTTGTCAGCAAGTTTTTCCGGCTTGATACCTGGGGGTTCTTGTCCTCTTGCCTGCCTGCTCTTTTTATATGGACCTTGTTTATGCCCAACTCGACTACCTGGCAATAAGACTTCGATCATTTATTACTGGCTGAAAAGGGATAAGAATCTGGTTTTATGTCGCATATTCAGCGGCAGTGCTGAATTCTGATGGTCATCCTGCATGTTGTAAACTGCGGGCTTATCATCCATCTGGACGCTGGTCCTAAGGACCCTCGACCTGTCCTGAGTGTCCTCCCTATCACCTGCCTATCGGGCTGAAAAAACGGCCGTATCAATAATACCACTTGTAAAACGTTGGTGATCACGTTTGGTTAATGGCTAATGGCCGTATTATACTGGAAGCCATCGTGCCGGGTTTTTGCTACGTTAACGAGCTACGAACCCCTGGCGGCCATTGGCGCTGACCTTTCAGTTGGCGGCGAAATGTCCTTAGAGCTACACACTGGGCCTGCTAATGCCAACATAAAACTCTTGGCCTCAAGCCCATTATGAGCGCTATAAATTTCTCCCATTCTGCCCCAGCCGTGCTAAACCTCAGAAGGTCGCTATTTGGGCCGAATCGTGGCTAACCGAAACGGAATAGGAAATCACTGTCCGGCTACTGACCATCGGACACTGGCTTTTGACGCCAGTTTCTGTTCGTTTTGCAGTGGGAAAAACGTCTTCCGCTCTGGGGCATCGTAGGATCTGTTTGGCCGCCAGCTCCTCACACCCAGGTTTAGATGCTATTTAAGGCAGTGACGTTTCCATAGATTTTGGCCTTCATGCCAGGGTTCATACTCGCTAGGAAGAGAAAATTGGAGGGGGTAAAAGTGGTCAGGGATAGTCACGGAAGAGAAGTGGTCAAGGATGTTCAGGAATGCCCTAACCGCAAAAGAAATGGAATTTCGCGATCTAGTTTTTATCAAACGTGTCCATGATTAACAATATTTATAAACACATTTTATATACTGTGGAAGAGCGTGAGGGGTACTGGGCTGGTTGGAGGTCATAAAACCTGATGGAAAATGATTAAAAGCGAATTGTTAACAAGTTAATTTCGAACAAAATGTTCTGTTTCCGTGTTCGCTTGCTTATAATGTATCTATATTATACATACATTACATACATACACATGCTTTTGATGCTATGCTTTTGATTGTGCGAGTTAGTAGCGGTCACGACCACATCTGATAATCGGGCTTCCACTGTACAAAATTTTAGCCCACCATCTACGATGAGGTACTAGTTTTGACAATTTTTCGCCTACAACGTTCCCTTAATGTAGACTGAAATGGAAGATTGGTTTTAGATTTTCAAATGTTCTTCAGTCATGTTCTTAAACGAAAATGAAGTAGGCCCATATAAATGCAGCATAAAATCCATCATTTGTAATCTCGTTTTCCGAAAACGTTAATTGCTGTAGTTGCAAAGAAATTAATATTTTCTTTATTTTACTGATAAAAATTTAGTTGCCCAGAAATTACTAGGACTGAAACATGCTGAAACTTGTCCAATACAAGAAAAATTTATTTTTTAATTTTTTGCACATATCTGAAAATTATCTGAAAAAAACCCGACATTAATCAAATTGCAGTATTAATCAGTTTTCATGTTATTTGCATAAGAAAACGTTGTATTTGTGAAAATTCTATTTTCACCATCTTGTGGCTGGAGTTTACGAAGAAAGAACCAGGAGAATCAATGGCTGAGAATCTCCTGGTTCTTTCTTTGCATAAGAAAATAATAAAATTATTACTGCAAAAATGCATTGGAAAAGTCACAAATTGTCAGACTACTATAAAGTTGCAACTGCTTTTTTTACCGATCTGCAGAGGGCAATTATAAAGAACAAAATTACTATTTTTTGTGTCCCAATTTTTTTTGCCCCAAAATCATTTTCATTTGTATTCTGATATCATGATTTCGTGGAAGTAATTTTGATCATTGAACTAATTAATTGCTGGCCAAAATTTTTCTGTCAGAATTGCTTTTCGATTTCTTTGCCTGTGTGGGCTTAAGCGATAGTGCGTCTACCTCTCCATGAAACCTTGTCTAAATTTTTTTATAGTCGTCATAATTATTATCTCATCATATGGCTGATTTTTACAGCATATATAAAATTAAATTCAGGTTTTATGGCACACTGTCATTGACAGCATAAGTGGCTCAGCTCCTCCTGTAACCACTTATGGATTATAAACTTCTATTACACCCATCTCAATAATCATAATGTGTGCCATATATGAATGCCATTATGTACTTAATATGACACGGTAATCATTACGTCACACACCATTCTGCAAGCCTCCCAAAAAAATCACATAGTGTTGTTTTTTATTGCGGATTTACAATTGATCGGGCCATTATATTTATATGCTCTCATCAACATTTACTCCCAGAATCAGAATGCAGTCTGCGTTTTTAAAGAAATAACCTTCAACTGAACCTCCTTGCTTGACCACTTCCATGGAATGGCCACCTCTATCTATAGCGGTGAATCTTAGCCTGCACAATTTCATTATACATTAATTGTTTTCCCACCCCCATTTAAAAAAAACCCACAAGTAAAATATTTTTAATTTCCTTATACGATCCCTGTATACGATAGTCGACGCCGACCACATTTTTAATCTCCAGTCCAATAGATTAATCCAAAATAATGATAATTCAACCTCGATACTCTTTAATATGTATTATGTTAAAAACGAGAATAAACTGGGAATTCAAATGGACCATTTTGATAAAAGAGCCTGTTATGTGATTAATCTTTCCTGTTCCATTAGTAATTGTCCATTCGTAGTGGATCTCTTTGCTAGAAGGCATAATCAATAAGCTGAATATCTCTGGTTTTGGCTTGGTATATCGTAATGTTGAACAAAAATTATCACTTTTTTTTAGAATTTAGAGCTATTCAGTGCGAATTCAGGGACTAATTACTTGAATTGCCCTACTTAATGATTCGTGATTTAAATTATAATATGATTGAAATATCTTTTGCCTTGAAGATAAGGAAGGGGGGTGCTTGAGCTTCTTTTCCTCGCACTCCCTTGATTTGCTGCTGAAGCCATTCGTCTGAATGCTGCTTATGTTTTGCGAAAATGATGGATTTGGATTTGGCCTGGGACGGTCCGGATCGTTCAAGCATAATTTTGATTTATCATACCATCAATTAAGCGAACGATGGTATTAACAATAATGCAATGGTAGTCAGGAGGGTGAGATCGACGTTTGAATAGACACAGTACGATTTTAACTATTTTTAAAAAAATTTATGTTTAGAGAAGCGTATCTAGGGAAATAAAACCAATACACCTGTATCAGATACTGAAAGCATCGTATAATTTCAAGTGATTAAACTGTATAGGCGTAAGGCGCTGTTTTTTATCCTTCTTTTTCCAAGCTATTAAAACCGCTTTTGGCTAAACAGTAGATAGTAATAACAGGTGCAATTAACCAATTGCCATTGCCTGGTCCTTTTCGGTTCTAATTGGATTATACGCGTAAAAGAATGGATGGATTACGTTTTACAGGGGACGCTCCGTTTATGACCCCCAATATTGCGAGTGACCCCCATCCTCGCTACTATTAAACGAGCCATTGGACATAAAATGGCCATTATCAAAATGCGAATCCACATTATCATACGTTTAGGCCTACTGTGAAAAATTTACCAACCTCCCAGGCATTATTACTAAGTTACGAGTTGTTATATCATTGATCCGAACGCTGAAAAATACCATAAAATCTTGAGAAGTGGAGGGACCCAATTAATGTTCCCTTGAGGTGACCTCCCTTTGGTTTGAGAACTCCAGGGGCCCGTTTAATAGAGGGGGCTGAATAAAACGTGTATTTGAGAGCAAAACAAGCTGGGATTTCAGTGCTTTGACACCTTGCTCAAGTATGAGAACGGTCTCGAGTTACCTGGGCAATCTCCCTCTCATGACATTGCACGAAGGGAATTTATGGATTATAGCAGTTTATATACATGTATATATATGTGTATTACCAAATGTACATTTCTTGTGTACTTGAGTCTTGCTCAGACGTGTACCCAAACGTCAAATACATGTAATGCGGACCATACATGTATAGTCGAGCTGGACAAAGAATATCAGTGCAATATTATTAGTCATTTTTTTTGTACAGAATGCTCTTTACTGTATAAATTGTTACATCGATTTTTATTGCGGTACAATCTGATGTGTAGGTTGTACCAAAACCCGCTGCGAATTTTTCTGAATTTGTTATTATTAAGTAGGAAAAGAGAAAAAATACACGAACATGAAACAATGAAAATCAAAATAGGTAGCATTTTAAACATACTGCATGCCTCATAGTTAATGATGCGTTGTGGGACCAATTAACGAATAACTTGAAAGATTATTTACTGCATAATATTTTACTAGTATCGTCCAATTTAGTGCCTTTGATGCAGGAAGTGACATTAAAAATTCGCTTTTGTGTTTTGATTATGAATTTTGGATCTAATTTGTTTAAATTAAACATTTTTTTAAAGGAAACAACAGTTTTCAAATACGATGAATCTTAAAAGTAAAGTTTTCGAAAATTATAAAATGGTTATCAAACTACTACAAATACTTTTAATGAAAATATATATGCATAGCAGTGTTACATTTTTCGAAAATTAAATATAACAAATAACTTTTGGAATAAAAACAAACCTAAAAAGAAATTAATTTAAACTTTTTAAATTTTTTTAAAAATATTATGAACTGCAAACAAATATCTGGAATGAAAATCCTTCTGAAAACAATTTATTTTGAAAGTTAATAAAAACGAATCGGCCAAAAATGATAAAAATAGTATACTGTTAGTACTGTTTTTGGAATGAAAATAAACCAGTCTTCTCGTTTCTAATCTAATCTAATCTAATTGGGTAGCGTATCCTTTGAGACGGACCCTCTATATGTGTTGTAGTTTTGGTATGTTATCATACGTGTCTAAAGGTGGCGCTGATTGTTGAACTGTTTGAACAAGTATTTTCAGCGTAGACTTATAGTGTGTGCTTAAAAGATAAAAGATGATCCAAGTATGATCAAATGATGGTAGCCGGTTCAATAGACCTGACACTTGACAATAGACCTGGCATTAAAATTAATCTAAATTGATTATTGATCAGGGGGTTGTGGCAGTGTTGGGATTTAAGGAGTTTGAACGCTCAGAATGTTAATCGATAGGGTCAGCTGTCCGAAACAAGAGGCGGTGGCTCCAATACGTTATTGATGCCTTGGGTGTTTTTAAGTGGCGGTACGGCCTCCAATAAACCACACAATGGTCGGAGTGAGCGAAACACAAGGTTGAAGTTGAAAGCTTGTTCTGGTCATTAGGAATGAGGCTATACAATGTCTGGGCTGCCTGGGAAGAGTTGCTTTTTTCGGTAAAAAGGCCACCATTTTGTCGCCCTCTCCTTGTTTAACTTAGTGCCTGCTCCTTTTCTTTTATTCGGTTATGTCGCCCATTAGCTTACAGTTTAGTGTCCACCTGTGTAGAAGTCGCTGGAGGCCGTTTTCCCTACCAAAATATTGCTGCAGGACTGCCAGGGTGACTGCACTCCGCTGGCGGACCCAGCAAAGGGAGCCCAAAGTGCCCCCAGTAAACACACAAAAGGACCTTTTAGTCTTCACATGGTGGAAATCATGAGTACGTAACCAGTCCCCCAGATCTGTCGAACCGTGAGTAAAGTCATAACCTTAACTATAAGAAGCCTTTTGTCATCACATGACATCTTCCAAAACTTTCTTTAGGACGTCATTTTGTCGTCAGATGACCCCTTCCAAAATTCCCCTTGGGTTATACTGTATCACATGTTAAAACAATTTGCGAACCATACAAGATCATTAATCATGACTACGTTAATAATGACATTACCAACAACATTATTCCTGCATTTCTCGTCAGCCATACCCGATCATGTTAAATTCACATCATTACTGGCAATCATTCCATTCCATTTTATTTGATCTTAAACGATCATGACATTACTACTATGGTGACTAAAGATCGTGTAAGGTCTGCTATTGGTGTAAGTCTGTTGTAATATTCATTTCTTATGCAGGCACTTAACATGTTATTTTTTTAACAAAATATCATCCCTGGTTATGCATCAGAGGTTTAAACGCCCGGCTACTATTAGAGACCGCACGTGTTTCCGCCTGGAAATCCTTAGTGTTTACTGTCCTGGCTGCATATACATGTAGTTCACCTTTACTAACCCAGGTAAATGAACCTTGTTGGCATAAAACGATTGCACTATGTCGATGTACCTCACCATCGACTTGGTGGATGACATCATGACTTTAAGTCGGTGAAATCGCATCATGGACATCTAAATGCTTGTTTTCTTCATACATCTCCTCTGCTTGATAACCTGTGTTGATAGCATTAATTTCTGAGGACATGATGACTGGCTACGCAATACTGCTTCACAATTTATTTAGCTGCTTCTTTCTTCCAAATAAATGTGGTCTTTTGTTTATCAACGGCAGGTTTTAAACCCCTTTTCTTAACGCGCTTGTCATATTAAAATAATATCTCTTAAATACGCTCGTAAACCAAACGCATTTGAGGTCATTAAAGTGAGAACCTGGCAGACAGGAAAATGACATTTGTTTGACCACCGATGCCAGGTACATATTATTATAGCAGATGCGAATTTCCTCCTATATGAGAGGGGCAATACGTACAATAAAAGTTCATTTACAATCATTAAACTAATAATGCCTAGGGAAAAAGAGGTCGACAAAAGGTGAGAGTCAACATTCAAAAATACCTAGGATTTAATTAGCGCCTCACTGAGAGTAACTAAAAATCACAAAAAAGTCCCCTCCTGCACATATTAGATGTGCTTCATTTCAGGTAACCGCAGCTGCCCTTCTCGTATTTATCCAATTTCGGCGTTTGCTTACCAAAATGCCGCCATTTTTTTCTTTTATGTCCCACTTGGGTATTTTCCAGTTTTGCTACGTGTACACAAGTAGCTGCTGCATGATGGACATTTCATCGACACCAAGATGGCGTATTTTTCTGGAACTTTAGCAGTCAATCTACATCTGTCTGACATCTTGATTTGGGCACATTCCAAATTGGACCTAATGAACTCCAAAAATTATAAACCAAGGAAATAAGGAGCAAGTGGTTGAATATAAGTTGTCAATTTTGGCAAAATGCATCCTAAATTTTACTCCAATAAATCTGGGCTAATGTATTTTATTGGTACAGTTTCAATTTCAATTTTGTACAGTGGCAAAGTCACATTTTCGCTGCTTGAAACATTAAATTTAACACGAATTTTCTGTTAATGGCGTGTGGGTTGTACTGGTTGTGGTCAGTGGTTTTGACTGGCGATTACACTAATCAGTAAAGTTTTTTGAAGTTCACTTAAATATTTTTGCTTTTATTATAATATAGCGTAACAACGCACTACCAATTTCTATATTTTTGAAATGCATGATAATACATTTTTTAAAAATTTTATTCTTTTAATTTTAGAATGACGAAAGTGTATTTCTATGTGTCTGTGATTATGGTTGTGACACTTAGTACGGTACTTTAATATTGGGCACATCCTAGCTTTTTTAAAAAATTCTCTATTGATCCCTCTACCTCAATTCTGGCAGTTTTTTTTCTTCTTCAAATTTGTGGGTGGTCATCACCCTCCCAATTTCAGTCCCCCTCTGCACCCAGTTGGTATTTATAATCCCGTGCGATCAAGGTGTAACCCTCGTGATCCTTGTAGGCGACTGGTTTTGGCTGATGACCAGTTTTATGACCGAATTTACATAAGTAAATCCATTAGGTCTTTATGATTAGTCGTTAGCATAGACTCGCAACATTTCCTTTGCCTTTATAATATTTGAGGGGCTTACACTGTAGATTCACCTTTTACAACAAAAAAAACGTCGACGTCTGACAGGATCCTCTTGGGAGTAAGGCGAGGGCAGGTGGTCACGATCAAATATTTAGAGGATTTGGTGGTCACACTGCGATGATGACAGAGTTTGCCGAACTACCTTTCATATCCCTAAAAGCTGAACATTTTTTATTCTAAGCGATTAGCAGGAATACTTTATGGCGTTCATTATTTCCGTTAATTCTTAGGGTCCTTGAAGGTAAAATAAAACCTGCACAATAATAGGCAGCTATAGTCAGTACTGGCTTTAGAAGGCCTAATATGGTAAAAGGAAGAGCTCTCTAAAGAGACCTTGGTTCCTTTAATAGGCCGACCACATATCGATTAATTGATGAGCATCACATCATATTCGCACTGATTAATGTAATCGGCAATTAAAGTTGCTTTTAAGTGGTGCATTCTTGTTTTAGATGATGGCCACAAACGTACCGTCATATTTCTATAATTGGCATTAAAATTTCAGGTATAGTAACGTTTGTTGATCCCGTAACATAACATACAAATTTAGTATACATGTAAATAGCACTTTTAACTTTTATGCATTCTCTTTTCCACTAAAATCAATAAAGACAATTTCTAACATAGCACTAGTCGAGGACTTTATTGTTTAGAAATGGTCCTTTCGTGTTGTTTTTAAACTAGTCACTAAATTGGAAATCAACAACCAATGAGTGACGTCACTTTGTGGAACGGGTTGACGGTATTCACAAAAATGACATTAAGACGACATATTTACGTACTCTTGCATGCGTTAGTGGTCGTTTATGACAGGTTTCACTGGACTCGTGCGCTTAAACATTTCACATTTTTAAACC
This sequence comes from Rossiulus vilnensis, assembly GCA_034700785.1. NCBI lineage: Eukaryota > Metazoa > Arthropoda > Diplopoda > Julida > Julidae > Rossiulus > Rossiulus vilnensis. The sequence goes on along the minus strand of JAQIXS010000348.1, from coordinate 81 downwards.
TTTTTTTCAATCTGTTTCAGGCTTTTCGCACACCCTGTATTTTATCAAATGAATTTGGCAACTAATCCAAACTAAACAGTA
>JAQIXS010000347.1:0-51311 GCA_034700785.1 Rossiulus vilnensis | reverse complement strand
TTAATTCAAGTTCAATTTAACAATGATGTCTAAGTCGATCGCAACTGACGTAGGAGCTTTCTCCTGAAAATGGGCTTTACCCCCCTACCATATGGCATTTAGTTGCTGACTGTAGGGTACTGAGTTGAATTGAATTGAATTGAATTCACTAAATCGAAATGTTAAAGGTTCAAGTTAAATGTTGAATGTTGTTGTATGTAAATATTATTTAAAGAATACAAAAACTTCTCTGTATACTATAAGATTCTGTTGCTGTGCACTTTAAGTTATAGTCTGGTTTTTTTGGCGTGTTTAGCGATTATGTTCGTAAAAGGAAAGTTGGCAGACAGTTTTTTTTCGTTGTTTCGTGGCAAAAAATGCTACATTCCCAGTTAAGCATTGGTGAATAAAGTAGATCTCTGCGTGATGTAATGCGAAATTTAAGTGCAAAAAAATGCCCTCGTCTAACCGGACCAAATTTAGATATTCTTTGACGGAGATGAAAATAAATGACATGGGTAAATTTATGAAAACTAGGGTTAAGGTCTAGTATAATGCATTATACAATACAAAAAATTGGTGGAAATATCTTTTGATATGATACCTTTTATCAGGAAATACTAAGTCATGTTTTAAAAAACGTTGTTCTGTTACTAGCATTGTTAAAGAGTTGACGTTAGAGGAAGTTTAACGATGTTTTTAAACAAAAAACGAAACAAGAACTTTTGCAAATGTTTGACAAGTTATGGAGTGCATTTTTATTTCCCACACGAGACATTTTAAACAGCAATTTAATTATAGCTACATGTATTTTATTGGTATCTTTTATGCAAAAACCCAATGCACACGAAAATCTTTTCTTTTGAAGTCGGGAAATCCGAAGTCATGAGTGAAATAAATGACTATGATTAAATTAGCTTAGCTGTCCCAGTTGGGACCTTGCTTGTTTATTAAACTTGCGCGTTTCTACGATGTATGCTAATTTTCGAATTCGCTGCTCATTGAAGCACAATTTGTGCTGATTTCTGATTTTGCTTTTGACATTTCGCACGATCGGATATTTACTGGAAAATAATTTTATCCCAACTACTTATTTTAAGATCGCAATATGTATATTTGCATTTCATAGCCAGACCTTCGCTCTTGGTCATCTCTTCTGGGAATATTGAATTCGACCAGAAATATCACTTATACATTGGCTGCCAATCGTTTGGTTTGAATGTAATATTAACCTAATTCATTACGCTGCCTACTCTTTTCGGAGATTTCGAAAGACGCTAGATTAACTTTTTTCTTCTAAAAGTTTTGAAACTCGGGAAACTGTGACATAAAAATCCTGGCAAACTACTGAGCTGAACTAGGTGGAAAAGTTTAATATGGCCATATATGGGGTTATACATGCCATAACTATCCACGTATGAGCTATATATTCCCATGTCTATATATGGCTATATATTAACATTGTTATTTGTCAACTTTGGATAAAGCCATACATGTAGGTTATATGACTGCAATAAGGCCAATTACAGTAAATGCATTTTATAGCTTTGTCTAATAAAGCAATATGGCTGCGAGTTAGCCAAACAGTGTATATGGAAAATATTCGAATTTCTACTAAAGCCTATCTCATTTCTGTTCACTTCCCTTGTGCAAACTAATTGCATGCCAACTAAAACGTAAACTTTAATATACAGTACATGTACAGTGTAAATTACAGTGTTATGTTTTGCTGATTTGGAGTTTGCGTAAAGAGATACCTATGGCCGTATCTGTAAACGCGGTGAATAAATGATCATATGTAAGAATGTAAGTATGTACAGTGTATAATTACATGTATACTGTATATGATCATTTGTGGATTTTATGGACTTATACAGGTATAAACAGTATATGTGCATGCTTGGATATGAATTACCATACACATGTAGATCCATATTTAATGTACAGTGTATTCACCTGGGGGGATACAAAAGTATCGCCTATAGTTTTATCCATTTTACGGGTAGCCCTACAGCTATTTGCCAATCAGTGCGTCAGTGTTCCAATAAGGTTAGCGTAATAAGTCATGGTAACAATAACTGCATTCCGTATGTAGCGAATTAATTTCTCAGAAATTCTGCTTTACATTTTCATTATTATTTTTTCTTTCCTCCACGAAGCATATTGGCGTAATTCATAACGGTTCCGCTCTGTGCGTTATATATTAAATATTTGCGAAGGATTGCCACTTTTCCCTTTCCCTCTTAAATTTTGGCCTAACCTCATTTCCATATTCATTATTGCAAACAGAGCTTTATTGATTTTCCTTCGAGAGTCTATCTTCCTCGCAGCTAAAACTCGTCGCAAGCTGACTGCTGCCATCATCACAACCATTGTAGGAGCCACAACAGCAGCAAATGATAATGAGATTGCCGGTGTCAGAGGGCATTATAATCTTAGATGAAATCCATAACATTTGTAAGGTGAACGCAGTTTATCATGCACGTCAGGGCAGTTTTGAACGAGGCAATTATTTTTGGATAGCTGCAAAATTGCGCTTGCCGTACGTCGCCTGTGTCTTCGGGATGCATCTGTAAAATTGCGTGCTTAGCTGGGTTCTAAACGTTTTCCACTTAATTTGAATAATGCGAGCCAAGAATTTATCTCTGGTTGACCTTAATTCCTGAAGCTGCCGCTCTCTCGCGGGAAAAGACGAAAGCTGAACGGTGCCTGGCAGGGAACTTGTATTACAGCATTGCAGATCGTATATGTACGGGATCGCAACTGTCTTACAAGATGCAAGACATGCTTTATTAAACCCGACCTAAAAAGATGCTCACCATTGAAAACGTATTATTATAACTGCTGGATTTGTTCTTTTTCGTGTAGAATTGGTTGTCCACTAGTGCCTGAGCTATTTTATATCAATTAAAAATGTCCATTATCTACACAAAAAGATGCGACCTATTCGGAGTTTTCAATGAGATTAAAACCACACAAAAACAGTACATTATTAAATTATTAAATAGCTCATACCCTACTCAGTGGACAGTCAATTCTACACGGGAAAAAGTTTGTGTTTATAATGTTTTTGGATCAAAAATGTATTTTTTTTTCATGGTGGTCTTCCTTTTTGGTCAGGCTTAATTTATAAATCAAGTTAGCTATAGAATTTGGTTCCTTCATGCATTGTACTGGTATTTAATTTGACATATATACATTGATTGACCTTATGGGTCCTCGAACGGAATGTCAATTGTTCGGCGTAGTTGAAAGTCGTAAATAGCAAAAGCAGCAATCAAGCCAGATAAGTGTCCACTGCGTAGAATTCTGTATTTTGTTCGAATACATTTTGTTGTCTTGTAGCGTGTATCGATTAGTACAGCTGTAACATGATCTCACGATGGTCCTATTACATTGTATAAAACGTCATTATATCGAGGTTTCAGAAACGATAAAAACCCTGTCGTCAATCAAAACAATTCAATTAAACTCAGTACCCTAGTTTCCAAAAATATGCGATGTGGCAGGGGAAGAAATTTATATGCCCTATTTATTAGGCATTTACCACCCCATCTGCGTAATCACCGACTTCATTGTTAAATTGTATTTCTTGTAGCTTAAGGCTATCCTTTGGAAGAGCATTCCAACGTTCGATGTCATGCAAAAATAAGACCGATAATGGATCCAATAAAGGAGGACTTTACCAGCATATAATAATGTTAGCAACCTTTCATATCCGTATACTCCTGCCGTGCATGAGCAATAATGGAGATACCAAGGCTACATGGCTCAAAAAATGCTAGACTGCAACTAAGTCAACTGCATCACGAAATAGCTAATTTATTACTCATAAGTTTTAAAGTTCTAGTATCAGTTCTTCTGATTTTTAAATTTAATCTGCCTCTTAGAGTTTATAATAAAAGATACCGTCTACCTAGGGGGTTTAAATTTCTCTCATACAAGAAAATATCAGCGTTTATTTTGGATGATGTTTGTAGCTGAACATTAATCTAGAAAATTGTTTACAAAGCAAGGGAATTTACAGGAACCTGAGAAAAACACAATGAATGCAAATGCTCAATGCAGCGCCAAATTTTGTTTTTGGATGTTCCTCTTCTGAAGCATTTCGATTGGGCTGCTGCTTTTTGAAGCTTTTTGTCATTAAAACGCACTCGTTTTGGTATGGGGGAATAAGATATTAGTTGAGTTTTTATATTTTGGGTGATTCTAAAAGTGCAGGCTGTGCATACAAAATTCAATTTTCTGCCAAATTCAATCGCGTTGCCTGTCCACTGGAAAAGAAATAACGAGATCTGAAACGAATTCACAATTTTTAATGTGTCTAGTCTTCAGGAAAAACTGATAATCTTTTATTTAATAACGCAATAATCCCATTATTTAACAGCATTAACGCGTTATTTATGCGAGCGTGCACTTCCGTCATTGCAATGCAGCAGTGTACGTATTTTAATTAACAATGGTAATTAAAGGAGCTTGCCAGAAAATGTCCTTCCTCAGGGTAGATTTCCAGTTGTTTTTCAATATTACTTTTTCAACCCAACCAAGACGTAATTATAATGCCTATTTCTCATTCTTAATTAAGGAAATCGATGTAAATTTAGTAAATCATGTGCTAAATCTTAATTGCATCAAAAATCATTACCTGGGTGCTCCTCGCCGATGTTTGAAAGTCATGGATGGCGTGTTTGATTACGCTTGATAGATTTCCTAGAACGTATTGGATTTAATATGAAGGCTCAAAGATATTGTTTATCTAGCGTGTGTGCAGCTTGTACGATATGGTTTTACTTTTTGACGTTTTTTGTGTCCAAATTTTCTTTTGTTTTTCCACATCAACTGCTCATGACAAAAGAATTTTCTGCTAAGGAAGTCAACGTTGGCTTTTCTATGAGACAAGATGCTAAAATCTACACTGCACAAGGGAGATAGGGTTAAAATCTACTGGGCTATCGTATTTGCATGCGTTAGGTCAGTCATTGTGCATGAAAATATACAGAGCGCAAAGTTGGTAAACAATAAGTAACACATGAACTGCAGACATCTATGTTTGGCGTTGCTGTGGAATACATGCGTCTGGGTCTGCACAACTCTCATTGGTAGTGATATACAGTAGATCAAATCGTTGTCCCAAGAATAGGCAAGAATATGTTTGTTGGTAAAAGTATTGAAATTTCCCTTCTAGTTCACCAGAACGTTCTTCTTTATTAAACATTAAGAGCGTGAACACTCTTCTTTGGAAAAAATCGAAAATAACTAGAAAGATATTTAGTGTGAGTCGATTATTTTACATTTATAGGAGACCACGACAAGAATAAGAGACGAGAATATAACCGTTGGAAGTTAGGCAACGAATCTATCATTGATCAATCAAATTGTTTTGTTTTTGTTATTGAAATTTCACTTGTTTCTATGTGACATAGATGAGGAAATCCAAGAATCAATATTAATATGGATTTATTGTCAAGTATACAGTGTTCCAAAACGTTACCTTTAGGTGGTTATAAATCAAGTAAAATAAGCGATTTTTATCAATGAACAGATGCCCGAAAATTATCCGTTTATTCAAGTTAAACTTTTTAATGTCCAACTTGTTAATATTTGTAATATCTATGAATCCGTTCATAAATCCATGAACCATGGATGCTACGTTTGCAATATCTCGACGAACAACGTCTGTAAATGCAATGTAAATTTAAGATGCCATGCTCTAGTTGAACATAAACAATTAATCTTTGGTTTAGTTTAGTAGAACATGTGCTTATTGACAAAAATATTGATCAGCCAAGTCCTTGGATTGAATTCAATAATTCAAGAAAGTACGCTTGCAAGTAATTTTAGTATTTCCGCATTCCTAAATTCTGGTAGAGATCAATATCGTGATTGCCCTAGAGGAAGATTCAATAAATGAAACAAAAAATGAACATGATGGATGATTCTATTATTCTGTTAATAGACGTTGTAGCGCAATGCTTTACGGATTCTTGCAGGCCTCGGAAAACTGCTCAGCAATGGCAGTATTCAATTGGAGAGGGTTGCAAGTATTTGGCAGTAGATTGTATCGATTATTTTTGCGAGAACGGCAGATAATCCAGCTATTGTTTTCGCGTAATTTCTTTAAGGAAATTCCCTGGTTGAATGGATTGTGTTAATTCCGTGAGATAACATTCAGGGTCATATTGCACTTGGAATCAATCGTGGCGTAATCTTGGCCAGAAATTGTGATTGTGTTGTCTCTCCCCCCTCCGAATTATCACATTGCGTAATGGGCAAGGCCCTGCTTAATTTTGGATATAACGTAAGACGCGTTGTCCTTGGAAATAATTACAGTGTTTGATTAGTTCGCTAATTCGCTTTGTCTTTTTAAAGTTTTAACGACGCCTGCTCGCTCAACTGAGTTCGGTTTACAAAACCCATGGCTCAAAATGAAATTCGTAACCCTCTCTCGATGCTCTCTGAGCACAGTTAACACCGAAGCCGTTTTCTGGAGTATTCTTTGAGGGCATTGTTAATGGTGAGTTTAATGATTCAGAACAAGCACAAATCTGCAAATTCATTTAACATTTATACAACGGTAGTTTGAAGAGGGCAACAAGAGCACCATTGGGGAAACAAACATTGAACAGCGAGCTAATGTTGCCATTACGGACGAGTGTTTTTTGGGCTCTGGTTGTTACATCGTTGAACAACTATTCACACGTAGCTTGTCCAAAGGAAGTAGCAACGACCTCTGGATCAACATTGGTGCGCATTTGACGCTGGCCCTTCCTTCCGGTTTTCATTGGGAAATCTGGCACCTACTATTGTGACTGTGTATATAGGAGCATGAAAGATAAGGACTTTCAGTAGAACTGGATTTGTCGCATGCGTTTTGCTGCTGTTTATATCGATTAGTTCTGATGAAAATAAAGCACATCCGAAATTCAGATAATATCAATATCACTGCGCTGCAAGAAATGCAATTCCTCTATCAAAGTTTTTTTTCCTGCTTTGTTTCCAAGCTTTTACTGCTTTGGAAAATTGCATCAGCCTGTATTTCCCTAGCTATTTTCGATTATTTTTAGTATTTGCATCCCATTTTGACTGATCATATATGCAGTGCCGCTGTGTAACTTCCGCTTGATTTCTCAATGCATGTACAAAATTGTCCAGACCTCTGATGGTGGGCAGCCATGTTGACTGCCTTGACATGCCATTCCAAAAACTTTTTTCATTGTTCAGAGAAAATCCCATTTGCACGGTTCATCCCCAGGCGGCGCTTTCAGCATTAAGTAGGGGCCCGACAAGGGAATAATTGAGATTCTTGAATTTTCTGAACATTTTGCTTAAGGCATTACGCTTCAAGCTTTCATTACGTTTTTTGATAAAGGTTATACGAAGTTTTGCTCCTACATGTATTTTGCGAAGGAATGAAGGAATCCAACTACCTCTCTAAGGCAAAAGTTAAAAAAATTATATCCATCATAAACTAACCATTCAGCCATATCAGTTATGAAAATTACAAAGAAGAGATCCAATATATTCTTATAATTAATCCCTATTTAAGATTGTGAGTACTACAGGTCATTTCAAGTCATTAAAATCATTGACATCATTGACTGCAAAACCAAGCTTAAACGTTTGGTCAGCTAAGGAAAACACCTAAAATATTTTGCCAAACAATTTAGTATATAATAAATTTAGCCAAAAAAATATAAATTTTTCACAGTTGAAAAAGTAGTTCTTAAAATTAACATAAAACATCTAAGCTTTTTAATCCTTAAAACCAATGATTTTCAACATTTAAATTCTGCAGAATCGGCTCGTTTCTAATATGCTGATATTATGGAAGTAGCTTGTGATTTATTGACAGGTTCACAAATCTGCTCTCAGCATTTCTTTTGAAAGACCTTCGAATTTAGCATGGCAGGTTTAGGTGTCTGTGTGAAAACCTATTAGAAACATTGACAACAGCAACAAGGAGGTATATATATCTGAACGACATAATTGTGACACCACCGTCGCAGTCTGCGACATGGTTGCATATGTCTTTCATACGAGCATTGAAAGTCAATTGTTGTCTATGAATTGACATAACAGTTACCAAAATGGGCTGACTGCTAATTGTCGTCTGGATCACTTTTCTTACGCTCCCATTGACATAACGACGGTTGCTGTCTCTGCATTGATGTACAGAATTACATGCTTTCATACATTTCTGTAAAGGATACATTTTTCAATAAGCCATAAAATGAAAACACGCTTACGCAGAAAAATGTACGGAAATGTAATTCGGAGGAAAATTTAGTTAGCTTGGTATTACAAAAACATGTCTTCAGTATTTGATTTTTCATTACTTTAACATGGCTAACCGACCGTGTTTGTACTCCAAAATTTAATCAGTCGTTGCCATGATGGGATTCATCGGTTCTTGGGCAAGTTTCATATCATAATTCGCTCTGTGGCAAATTAGATTTTACTTCATAACGTGTTTGGTAGGCAAATTGACTGGCACACTTGAATTGCCTTTTTCATATTGTGCTAATATTCGTTTTCGAATTTTTTAATTAAAAGGTTGTTTTGTCCAACGTACCATTATAATTTAATTTCGCTTCACATGAGTTTCACGAAGACAGTCGGGCATCTTGAGTTTTTTTTGTAATCAGTTGACTGAGTGTTTTCTTTTATTCTCAAATACTCGATGCATTGTATGTGTAAGAGGCTCCTTTTTTCTTCCTTTTTTATTCCGCTTACTTTTAATTAGGATATCTCGGGATGGCGTACTGTTTATATGACTTATCTTCAAAAGGCCAATTGATTATAATTTAAGTGCATATGTATGAGCAAACTGAATATCGGTATGGTATTCATAATGCATGAGACATTATCAATGCAGGCCTAATGGTATTGTGGGAAACTTGAGCAAAGCTAAGAGCACTGCAGTGTGTAAATGACAAGTGAAATTGCTAAGGAAAAATGTATTTATTTGTGTGCCATTGTCGGTTGAACTTGTCGTTTGCATTGAACTCATTCAAAGTCGGTCATGCTTAGCTTAATTTTGAATTACAAGAAATGAGGATATCGGCATTTCAAGATTGTAGTCCTAAAGAAATTGTGCGCCGACTGAGGTTCAAAATAGGTGCTAATCCATCGGAAAATTCGAAAAGTAAAACGTTTCCTATTTGCCAAATTCATCATGCATAATGTTTAATTGGCTTTTTGTATATTTTCTTTATTTTCTTTATTCGTCTTATCTGTGCACGGTTGCCATACATGTATATTGTTGACAGTGGAATCATATGGCTGTCGTTTTTTTATCAGTTGTACGATTTTCTTTGAAGAGCATGCCATATAGCATAGTTAATTTATTTCGTGATTATAGGTGCCTTGGGGGAGTATCATTTAATGGGGCTTATCCTAGGTGTATTAAGTAACGTAAGAAATCTCGTTTCCTGCAATACTCTCTACTTGCTTTACATTAAAAACAACCTCATAATTCAATGAAATGCTACGTGGGATCGTATAATTAAGTCGCATAATTTTCCTTAATTTGCATTGGAGATAATCTCTTCTGGAATAGCAGTATTTCGAAGCGATTCAGGAAACTCGTGAAAGAAGAAAATCGGTGATAAATAACGCAAATCCTTAGTTTGTGTAAACACGCTTTTAAGGTTTTTTCACTTTTATGTTTCTATACTTATCCTGTTAGTATTTCACTCGCAGCATGAGGATCCAGATAAATTTACTGTATGAGATTAAAAATTTAAAAGGCATACTGATTTCTGCAAAAAAAAAATTCTTTTGAAAAGTTTACTTACAGGGCTTAGCTTCTTAAAACATAAAAATATTTATTTATGCTTAGAATTCTAGAAACAGAAATGTGTATATTGCACTGCAGACAAGCTAGAATTTCAAAGAGAGATTAAGTCAAATTTAAACAATATAGTCTCTAAAGTTTCTATTAATTTTAGTTAGCAAGTTAAATTGACAAACTCATCAAACAATTGCCTAAATTTGATGCAAATTTAGCCTTCATGGGGATTCCATTTTTTTCTATCACAAAGGACAAATGAAAAGGGCTTTTTCATGACATGTATAGGAACATTTTACAGACAGTAATAGTTAATATTCCGATCGCTACATAATCGTCAGTGGCTGACGAAGAAATGCATCAGGATTTATTCAGCTCGTTTTTTGTTCGTTCTGCAAATGCATTTTTTATTATAAATTCAAGGTGTAAAGCCCCTTATAATGGAAGGCTTTATTTATATATACTTTGACAGCACGCAATTCGTTCAAGTTAAATTGAATTTGCTTGCCTATACACGATCGCAGTTTGGAAACATAGCCCCTCTAAGTTCTAAATGCACCTAGGAAAGTTATTTAAACCCTGTCCTTTCTTATTTTTCTCTATAAAGAATAGCTTAACCTATCCTGTGGATGTTGTACACCTTTGGTGTTTACACGCTTTTTTTCTTATTTTAGATTGTTTTCTAAATGCGATTGATTTATTGGAAGATGCCCCCAAATGCGTATGACTTAGTGACCTGCCTTAACTCCGAGCATGCTCGGAAGGCGGTAAAATAGAGACAACTAACTTTCTGCATGTTGTATTTATAAACGTCAAGAAATTGGCCGCATGATGAATATTGGAAGGGCCACTATTGACTAGAAATGGCACGGAAATAAGGCCATGGAAAAAAACCGCACTCATAACACGTCTTCGAGATTTATACATTGAATAATTCATAAAGTTGGCTGAGTTTATAATGATGGCATTTTATTGACAGCCACACTGTAGATTACGCGCGAAAGAAACTTTTTATTTCTTTAACCTCGAATACTTCTGCGCAGATAAATCATTTAGAAGTATGTTGCGAACTCGATACAAAAAAGAAGCATTTTTCAACGCACACAATTGAGAAATGTTAAATATTTAGTGCACATTGTATGACCCTTTGTGAATTTTCGCAACGGGCTCGAATGTGTTAACTGTTCTTGTTAATACATGTATATGCAAATCGTACAACGTTATCAATTTGAGATCGTCCACAAAATATTTCTGAAGTTGCAGTACAGGGAAAGAGGGAGGGGGTTTGCCAAATTCGATTGATTTTGAGTGTTAGGAATCAACAAATTTGGGCGCTAAATTTCTAGATCTTGTGCAAGAGTTTAAAACTTCCCAAGTTTGGTGAAACCGGTCAATAACTACCGGGAACCTCGACCAAAACAGTATTAAACGAAAGTATGACGTTTTTAGAACGTTTTCGAATGGGCTTCATCCTGTCCCACTAATTGGTAATTTTAGTTCAACTCAGTATACCTACAGTCATAAAAAATATGCTTTGTGATAAGGGATTGAAATTCATATACATATACCCAATTTATTAGGCATTTACCAATCCATCTGGGTGATCTCCAACATTATTGTTAAATTGAATTTCTGGTACCGGTAGCTGTTAAGGGCATCCTTTCGAAGAAAATTCCAACGTCTAATGACAAGCAGAAAACAAGACCATTAATATGGATCCGAGTTTTCGTGAAACGTTCTCGTTTCGCTGATATATACCAGTGACAAATCTAACGTCTTTATATTGCATCGTCTCCAGCTCCTGTAGTCCGCTGATTGCAAGTGGTACTTAATATGTACATATCTTTATGCGCATGAATGACCATTTGTAGTATGAATTAATGATCTAATTCAGTCGTGTTTCAATGCCTTTGATTATCACTTGACATTTTTTAGAATTTTTAGTTTTATTGCAATCGAATTAGAAGTTTTAGATTTTTTTTTCAAAACGTCCGCCATTCGTTGCTAGGGCGATAAAGTTGATGGACAATTGTGTAGGTTTCGTTTCAAAAACTGGTGTTTTTTGTACATAAAATATACGCTCGTCAAACCCTAGATACGATATTGGCCATTCTGTCTGTTAAGTGCTTTTGCTAATTTTTCTTATGAAGGTTATATGATCGCAGGCTGCCTCTTGCATTGGCCAAATTCATTTCCTGTTAATCTTGCCAACAGTTTCGGTGATGGATAGTTTTCAATTCGGAGCTCAAAATTTAATTTGTTTCTCGGCATGTGGCCATATAAGTGCATCCACGCATCCTCTCGCTGTACTTTTTTTTGTGAAACTCTACCTTACGATATTGAAGAGCTTTATCGGCATCTGGAACACAGATTCCTGTTTCTAGATACAGTGTGTAGAATTTCGGAAATATCCCAGCTAGTTGATGTCTGGAATTATTTATTGGTGAGGAAATCGTGTTATGTTTTCCCCCTGCCGTCCCACTATGTACTCCAATCAATAAGAGGTACTTACTCCTAGGAATTTCTTTCCATATGTTTGGCAACATAGGATATCCGTCTCAAAATGCCTTTTTTATAGTTATCATTCCATGTTTTCTGGTAATTTTATCCTAAAGTTGGGCGCGGAATAAAACGGAAATATTTCTTGAATTTCTCGAGCAGTCCTCATTAGATTTACAGTACATCTCCTGTAATTATGTGTAATTAAAATGTTCTAATTACAAAGTTTTACATGTTCGATCAACTTGATTGCATTATATTTACTTTAACAATTAAATACATACTATATGAATGTAAGAAACCTGTAAGAATCCTCATGTTAGATTAAAGTCATGGATAAAAAGTTGGGCAACGCATGTCGTTAAAAAGCCATTAAATTAGCATTTGGGTCCACATTTTTGATTTCGATTGTTTTATGATAAACGTGAGAAAAATACCAAACTATTTTCCATACAAATGTTTCAAAATCCATGGAAAATAAAATAAAATATGATTGATTTATCGTGACCAAACCTTGCAGACACATCTCTTTTCAGGTTGGATTATAATCTGCATTGTTGTTTAAGAACCGCTATTTTAAAAATCCAAACTTGGTCTAGTCCTTTGTTTTATTTTTAAAAAGATTGATTTTCTCTAATTTTTCAGTGGGGTTTAAAACAGTTGTTATCATAATAAGAACAACGTGTTTAATTTGGAAAATATTTTGGTATTTTACTCAAACTTTATTGACTTCAAATTTATATCTTACCCATAACTGTAAACCGTAGAACACAAAAAATGCCTTATAAAACTAATTGATACATTTGCAATCTTGCAAGATCAATCATAGGGCTAAACATTACTTCAACAGGACATGGACATACTTATTACACCTATTGTGGTCCAGTACCTTCAGTTTTTTTGCCAACAGCATCGTTGACAATCCTAAATGAGAAACTGTCTTTTACTCATGTATTTCAACCCTTGTTTTAATCGGATTGTCTCGCCTGGAGTTAAGTTTTGTTTTCCAGATTTGTGTGTGTGTAAGATTTCATTGAAGCAGCTACTTGTACATTGAGCTTGTGGTGGAGATCTTTCATGTTCTTTACTAACTTAATTTTCGATAGAAAGAGAGGCGCCTGTAGACCCATACAATTTGAGCAGTCAACCGAAAAAATAAATTTTGTGAAACCTATGCGACTCTTGCAATTCGCATTCATGTATTTGATTAACAATAGTGCCCAAGATGAGAAGTTGGTTTCTTCTGAAAATCCATTCATTCCGCCTACAGTTGTTTGCCTTGCACATAGATTATTAGCCGATATCTTTGGCTGCTGTGAGATTTTTTAAGTTATATCTGAACTTTCATGCTTTGGGAGCGTTTATTCCCAATGCAAACCTTTACTTGACATGGATGGTATATGCCTTAATGCCTTTAAGGAATATTTTTTTGGAAGATTTCTTTTGCAATATACATGCGCCAGTGTGGTATTAAATTCCTGCTTTTCAAAGTCCTCGTCATTCGTTCCGAGCAGTGGAATCAATAAGCTTTCCTATAAAGATAAATACATGCTGGAATACATTCGATAAATTTGGTTTTATCTTGGTTTATATCGTTTTTGTAGATAGTGAAGAAAATGGATGCCTTTTTCTTATTATTTACTTTACCCTGGACTGATACGGGACAGAATTCATCTTGCATTAAAATAGCGATTTTCTTCAAATTTCTGTATGTATCTGTTATCTACTTGTATATGTGTAATCAGGGTTTTTTTTACTAAAGATAAAGTTACAGAATGGAAAATATTGTTCCCTTGATAATCTGCGAAACGAAAGAAAAACAAAGATTATTATGCATACAACTTATAAATATACATAAAAAGTTAGTTATGAAGAAATTACAGAGTCAATACAACATACGTATTGCATATGTACAGTATATATAAAATGCTGCATGCATGTAGATATGAATGCAGTTATGCAGATGAAAACCAACTGCCATAATAGCAGTTGAACTACATGTTAATTTGTATCTAAATAATTTATTTTAGTAGTCATTATTTAGCCTATTATTGTCGACCTAAAACTCTGGTATTGCTAATTGTTTTTTGATGATTCTAAACTGTATAATGGGGTCAGGGTGGAGGATTTATTTAAAACGTATTTATGGATTTTTCACCTTCTTCCCCGTCAAGTTTGTTTTATTCAATAAAAAAACGGAGCATTTTCAAATGATATGAGACACGGTAACCCTTGGCGAAATAGATATTGCATTGATATTAAGTAGTTGAAGTAAAAACTCATTAAATATTTTCTTTTCACGTTGAACATACTCAGCTATAATAATACAAAAATGCTTGGTCAAGACTATATCACGTAATATGGGCCCAGACCAGCTTCGATGTAAATTTGAAATTCCCCTAAATTGGAATAAATTATAAGACATCTGTGTAATAACTTTCCGTAGCCCCTCAGTGCATTATTAAAAGTGATTAACTATTGGCAAATTTATATTAGTTTTGAACAGCGATTTCATTCTTTGCAGCGCAATGTGAGATCATCCTTCGTGATTAAGTGCACGTAGTTGTAAGTTTCCTTAATGTGGTGAAGTTTTCCATTGTTGTTGTTTGCTAAGTTAAACAGGCGGTAGAAGGATGCGATCACTTTGATGACGGCTTTACTGGGCTGAAATTAATCTCGTGGCATCGTGTAATATTTTACTCGAAATGAGGTTAAAGCCGTGTAAGTGCCCTGTATCTTCATCTCGATAAACATGAAAAATAGTTATTGATATCCTCGGGAAAAGTCTGCTCTGTTGCGATCAGCGACTGCTGTTGTACTCATCCCAGGAATTTGCATAATCTTGAAACGATGCTGAACATAATTTGAGCAGCCATATGGCACCCACAAAAATGCGCTGAAGAACATTACTCCTCGGGTTCTGGAGGACACTAAATATGCCGCAAGAATCTCGTTCGGTGAAGATTTTTCAGAAATTAAGACGTTGGCTCAGGTCACTTACCTTTCGTTCTATTGATCCGTAGCACGCTGGAGATACTCTGTCCAAAAAATGCTTAGATACACAGTGCATGAAACGTGACATTTTGTCATGGATGATCTGACATCACAGGCTGGCTGAAACTTGAGCCAGTTGGGATTTTGCCACCTGCATAAGATTGATTTTCGTTTTAATAAACGGTGCTATCAAGATGTTGACTACATTTATAACGTGTAAGATTCTAAGTACAACAAACAGTTGTGCTTAATGACAATTTAGTTTCCTTAATGTAATGATAGGGAATTCGCTTGATCATTATTGAATTTAAAAACATGAGTAAATTTGCATTTCTCGTTGAGCGATGATGAAGGATAGTAAAATTTGGATATAGTTGGATATACTGTAGTTACTATAGTTGGATAAAATTGCTCAGTGGCTAATTTGCATTAATATATTGAGAATATATTGACTATTATTATAAAAACGTTTGAGTACATTCATAATACTATACAATATTGTATTTGTTTTTATTGAATGCATGTTGAAATGCATTCAAATTGAGACGTGCGTTTCCATGTCCATTTCAAAACACATTATGCACTCTGTACTGTACTTGGAAATAAAATGGAATGAAATGATGTCTCAATCTACATTTATCTCTAAATCAATTATCGTGTTTCTTGTTTTTTTTCTTTATTTTTTACGCTGTGTTTTGTCTAAATTACTCCCCACAAGAAATTGTCTTTAGGGACATAATGTCAAAGATCAAAAATTAAAGAAAACCCACAGCAGTAAGATTGGAATAAATGCTTTCTTTGTTATTATTTTCTTCGATGTAGTGACGAATTTACATTTATCCAAAGAGTGGGCCTATTATTGTAAACCTTTGGAGCACATTCATAATAGTATATTGTATTCGTTTTCTAACAGTTTCAACTCCAGAGCTAGGGATTGTCTGCACGTAAATGAGTGTAAGTTTCAAAATGAACTCATGCTGCTGAACGCATTGTGTATGTATCTCAATTATTATGACAAACACAATTTTGACGATGTTTAAAATGCGTATTAATAAAGGTCTTCTCAGGATCCTTCGGTGCATGCACTACGCGTTCTGCAGCAGCAGCACGGGATCATTTTGAAAACGTCATTTATTATTGAAGCAGTGTTGTTTAGCAACTTGAATGTCAACGTTTCGGTTTGAGGGTGCTTTTACTGAACACACGTTTCGTAGTCATAAAGTCTTTTATTGTGCAAGAATGACAGAATCACCGAAATATTTCTTACCTTACATGTAGCTGGAGTTTAAATATTTAAAATGTCGTGCTTCGAGTGTCTTGCTAAATCATTCAGTGATGCTGTTTTGTTAAGAGCTAGGGTAGTCTCTCACATGGTGATTTCACGTAAGGAAATTGTCATACAGTGCACGGATCATATCAACAAGAAATAAGCTGCATTAAAATGCATTCCTTCATTCCCAAATGTGCCAATGAAGGACCTCTTTATGCATTTCTTAACCTTCCTTAAAGTGCACTTAATTATTTTTCCAAGATTTCCTAGATTAATTACATTTACATGTCTGATGAGCTTTCGGTTTATTAGTCTCATTACACCTTTAAAAGTAACTAACATAACTTAGGTACTCTTGTGTTTCAACCACTACGACGTGACATTTCTTTGACGACAATTGCGTCTGTGTTGAATTGAAAATCGGTTTTATTTTTCGATCATAATTTTTTTGGGTTCAACTACCTTCATGTTGATGTCCTGGTCTAATTGTTGTTATTAATACATGCAATTCAATGGGATTCTTGCCTTTGGAAACTTCTCTTTTCAAATAGTTTTGTTACTGATTCTTATGAACCGATATGAGGCCTGCATCGTCCGTTATGCTGTTAGGTAATCATTAGTCTAAACGGAAATTTATAAGAGATTGTGCATATTTTTCTTAAGTAATAATGCATTAAGTGTACAAACGCACTGGCTCATGTTTGTGTACAGGTACATTACATGTACAAGCTTGTATATGTTAACATGTTAAAAATAATTTTATATTTATGGTGTTCTATGCGATATGCGGGAAAACGTTTGGTAATTCACATGTGCATATAATAAAGAAACTATTAAATATAAATTATTCTAAAAAAGGAAATTATAAAAAAAAATAACATTTAGTCTGTAGAAAATGTGCTTATTTTTAGAAATAAATTTAAAACGATTAACACTACCTTTGCCGGAAAGTAAAAAATAAGATCAAAATATAATTACAATAAAATAAATAAAAATATGTTACTAAAACGTTTATGCAAATTTTTTCACTGAGGTAAAATAGTTTCTAATTTTTGCAGTTTTTTTTTATCACAAAGTAGCACAGATATGTGAAAACCAGCATTATTAAACACATTTTCATGAATTTATGTCAGGTTTCTATTAGCATTAATACATTTTCAGAGATAGAAACATTTGATTTTAGTCTCAGTGACGTCAGCACTAGAAAATGGCATTTTGCATGTTGAGAGCTTGGCTGAAGAGTTTCAAAATCTTACTCAAAGAAAACACGCCGCCGTAATCTGATTTTATAGGGCTGTCGTCGTTATGTTACCCGCTTTTTCCTGACAGCTAATCTGAGCCATCGATTTCAACGCTTTCTGCATTTTTTTCTGTTTGTTTCTGTTCAAGGAAAATGTTTCCAGAAATAGCCCCAGCTCCCCTTTAAATCCCAAACGATGCTAATATGGTTTTATACCGAGACGAGAAACCACCACGGAGTAACAACAATCTTGATTTGTAGGCATTGTCATTCAAATGTTTATTACTGCGTAGTGCATTTACATTTATTTGCCAGAATTTAGAACTGGCAGTAAATAACTAAAATGCTACTTATGTGCTCGGTTGAGCACACAACGCATCTCTAAACAAATAATTTTACTCGAAATTAGCAAAATAAAACTGACATCTTGAGAATTGCACTCTCTGAATGATTTCTTTTTATAACTTGAGCATATTTTATTTTTGATTCAGGAAATATGTGCACGTCTTAAACGTACAAAAGTTATTTGAACTTTCGGCATTTTTCGTTTCATATTGATCCGTAACTTTTCATGAACTTCTGTTGTCACATACCAAAAGTGCGCATATTACATTAGTCCTATTTAATCGTTAATCATCGACTTAATGAGTCGAACTGATGTCTGCAAAATGTTAGACAGTACATATTTTAAATACTTGCGTTATTAATGTTTAAAATATTTACAACCGTCTTAGTTTCAATATCTAAAATAATTTGTTTTAAAAAGTGAATGTACTTTATTTAGTGGGGGCCAAATAGGGAACCCGCATTAGACAAAATTACATTGTTATTGATAAGCTGAAATTATCAGTTGCTCAGAGACAAACTATTTTCAAATTTCTCAAAAATTGGCAAACGTGCACTAGTTTTGTTTTACCAAATAGATTTTGTTTGCTATGAATAATGCTTCCTGATAAACATTTTTCATTAAAGATCATCTCGAAACGGTACTTAAGTCTTGCCTTAGCCTTGAATGCAATCATTTGTTATTGGTTTACAACTCAACATATTTTATCTAGTTGACAATTGCATTGATTGTGTACAATTTATAACTTTATTTTTCAATGAAGCCCTGTTGAGGGCGAAACCGTTGCAAAAGCAATATAATTGTTTGGTTCTGCCTTATACTATTTAATTTACCAATACCTGTAGCCTGACAAATGCATCTACAAAATGCTTCGTTGGCTAACTTGATTACATCTGTGTATTCGCCGAAGTATCTTACTCTACCTAAGTACGAATTATTACTGGACTTATCGTGTAGACATGAACATTTAGATGTTGAGAGGGTTTTTAGAGGGCGTTTTGTTTGCGGTCTAGCAACTATCAGGGAACTCGTTTTTTAGGAGGGATTTGTTTTGTCTCATGCCTCGGTCCATCATTTCAATCTGTGCAGAAATTGGGGCCATTTTCATCTCTCTAGAGGCATCGCTTTTACGTTGATGAACGGTTTGAAACGAAACCAAGGTGGAAAGCAGTGTTTTCCTCTTGTTGTTCGGTTTGTCTTGGCAAAGGAATTGCAGAAGCCTGATTTATCGTATTGACTTATTCGTGTTTCTTCGGCTTTTCTTATTGGCATATCGAGAAGATGTTGCGGAACATTTTTTTGTTTGTTTGTTCTGAAATGTTGATGGTAGAATTTAAAAAAAAAAAGCAATGGAGTTGTTTTTGCGTTTCTCTAGGCCCCTATACCGTATGAGTCCTTCCGTATTTCTTACCTTATATTGTCAACAGTCTCATCCATTCGAAGATTTGTTAGAAATCCTATAACACACTCGTTTAAAATTTAAGGTCGCAAAAACATTGTTACCGTTGTCTGGTCGCCTCTGAAACATTATTTTCTCTAGCTTAAGAGTGTAGATTGCTTTTTTCTAGCGTTAAAACTAGAAGATCTCGATAAAATCACCGAATTGAACACTAATAATTTCCAAAAAAGTATCCAGGTTAAAGAAGGTAAACCAACTTAATGCTACAAAAGACATCAAATAAGTAACGACGAAAGTCTTCTCCGTGAACATTTTATCTTTCAATTTTTTCGCAAACTTTGAACTTTGAATTGAAACTTTGATACTTGCAAACTTAGTAGGTATCTTTTTGTAATTGTTTATAAAGATTCTATGCTTAGACAGGGTTCCCATTAACCTGGAAAAACTGGTGTCAGGGTAGTAAGAACAACATGGAAAAGTCAGGAAGCTTTTCATTAGATGAAATGAAAGTCTTAAATTGTCATAATTTCAAATGATTTATTGTTTATGATGCTCCTCAAATAAAGGCGTATTTAGTCTCATTTACGGGATAATAGAGATTTCCCCCTTTTATTGCTTTTCAACTTTTAAAATAATATATGAATAAAAACATCAGCAATTGGTACACTGTGGTACATTCTGTAAATAATTTTGATAAAGTCAATGCACATGTTTTTAAAAAAACCTGGAAAGTCAGGAAAGTCGAGAATTTAATTTCGGTGGAAACCGTGTTAGAATTAGCATATTTGGCTAAATTTATGGCCACACGTTGAATAAATGCACTTATGCGTTAGACAAAACTGGTAGATGTAAACTGCATAAAATGACAGAACTCCTTCTCATAAATACATTGAATTATTACAATTGAGTGTAAATTAACAGGGGCTTAATCTCCTGGTGGTTTCTCATGGTTTCTCAACTAAAAATGCAACTGCAATGTGAAGACAAATGCAGTTGCTTTCATAATGTGAACTTCGCGCAAGAATAGTATTTTCTTTACTACCAGCCGTTAGCGCATGTACAATTGTAATGATTTGAAATAGCTTTTCTTTGTTTGGCCACATGATGCCATGATTTACTGCAAATCGATACTTGCAGCCCCAACCCAGGGCTAAGTAAATGGTCGTGAAAAGACCTGTGCTTTCGTGTCTCCTCATCCAAATTATCCCAAATGTTCAATTCGCCTTACAAGAGTTTTGTCTTTTCAGTTCAGAATCCTACTGTCAGCAGAGAAATGCCATTTTTATACCCCGTAGTCAGTACATGTACTCAATTTATATGGCGGTTACCACTTCGTCTGGCTAGTCAATAACATCATTGCAATACAGTACTATACATTTGTACAATTCTTGTGGTTGAAAGCTATTATATTACAATGCTTTTGAACGTCTGACGGCATGCAAAATGCATTTATTTAATGGAACTGAAATACGGTCAAATATTCCACATTGACGATGCTCAAAAAATGTTTATTAGAGGACATGTTTATTAGCCAGCATTAGCAGACTTTCAGTGCTGAAGGAATCCGTTAAGAAAATATTGAGTAGCAACACCTCGAAGATGATGGAAAGATAGTTAGGATAAAATTCTGCAGTATAATCTAGTATTAGAGTAACAGTGTACATGTACTCTCGCAAACTGATGTGAAATATGTTGGATCATAGTTGGATGGTGTAAAAATTAGTATAGCCAAATACGTAGGACATGCTCTTCATTTTAAAAGTTTGTTTGTTTGTTAACCTTTGACATTTTATTGTGATGCAGTGATTTTAACTACTCTTCATGATTTGGTGTGTGAGATGTCTGCATTCGAATGTAAGGCAATGTGATTTACGAATGGCATTATACGACCAGAATAGCTCTCTGAAGTCAATCTGCTGTACATTAGCCTGATCTATTCATCTGTGAATGACCCAGATTCGATGTAAATTAGTAGCACTCATGGTTGAATTCATGGTATAGTATGAAATATGGTGTTGTTAAACTTGTATTTAGTTTCCTTAAGGGTGATTCTATGGAGGGTCACACCTAGTTCGTCTACAACCAGCCAGAACACAATAAAATATTTCCTATTGTCGACTTATTATCTGTAGGTAATGCTAACAATGCTTACAGACTCATTGTATACTTTATTTAGATGACTTAATTGTTCTTAGATGACTTACGTGTAATTCACAGCTGATCTATGCGGTTAGTGGTGTATGCCCTTAGTTCAGTTTTTTATTTTTCTATGTAGGTTATGCAGTCTAGTGTGTCCAGGGTATTAATGGTCCCGCTTAAAACTCGCCCAATAAAATATCAGGAGTTAATAAATGGAATCAATTTATAACGCTGATGTTATCGCATTTATTTGGTAGACATTTTGGCGCCTACAAAATCCTGCACCACGATTCCTCATGGACCTAGTTTACATTTTCCTCGCTTGTCAAACCAGGGCATTCGTAGAGTCAACTTCGTCCATTAGATGTGGTGCTCAGAGCATGAAAAGCATTTGTAGAAGTTGTGATCTCGAAATAATGTTGCGTGCTAGTTGTTACTACCATTGTCAGCGATGCGCCAATGAGTTTTTAATTGGCTTATGACTTAATCCCTGACAACTCTCTCGAGGAATATTCATTAGTGAAACATGTTCCTAGATGAACTATGTTGCTCTTGACGTGCACCATAGAAAAAACGACCGTGTATTTTATAATGAACTGATACTTAACCGAAGAATGTCCTTTTTACATCACTTTTCCTCTTCGGTTGGTTATTGTTGGCCGAGAATTTCGTCAGGAATTTCAGTTAATAAATTTGCCAGTTTGCCGTGATGGCACTTCCGTCTTGGGAATGGAATTCAATTATATTTCTATCAATATCATTCGCGATTATTTCCTTTTTCTCTGTGGAATGTTATTGTACAGGGTGCTGGTATGGTCTGAAATGTTATGACCCAGCAACCTGCTTACTTTGCACTTTTCGTTCTTAAATGCTCAGTGGGCCAGTTTGCAATTCCTGGTGCCATCTACTGACATGACGCATTTCTCTCCACACTGCATATTGTATCTTGAGTGTTCTGCACTGCGGTATTACCATACATGCCAATGTGTGATCCATTTCAAATTCCGAGATTCATGTTTTATGCAGCCTGTGCAGTTGCTTCTGCATATGCAGCAGGTTTTCAAGACAAACTGAGTGTGGTGGGTATTTTACAATTGGTTTTCATCGTGAATAAACCTCTGAAAATATGGAGAATCAGCTGGTTGGTTAGAAATTCTGCTATCTTTTTTATTACTTCATAGTTTGAATAATGTATCAAATTTAGTTTGTTTTTGTTTTTAAAGCAAAAATTACAGAAACACAAACTGTTTCATTTAGCATGCGTGCACGTACATGTATCTTTGATAAATAACAATTGTCACATCAGGATTTTAAGATTAAGGATTTAACCTGAAAGGGATAATTCTTACACATCCCCCCTCCTTCTCCAAGTACACGTAAATATTGAGAGGCCCTTCATAATTTTGAAGCCCTAAGCACTAGCTTGTTGAAAGTATGCCTAAATCCATCTTTCAGTTCATGTTCTGGTAATTTTGCTTAAGGACATGTCACTAATTTGCAACATTTTGAACTATAGGTGAATTTAATGTCATAATGTACATAAAAAATCATTATATTGGAAAAGAAAGACCAATGAGTAACGTCCCTTTATGGGGCAGAATGACGTCCAATCAAAAAAGTCACCGAATTAACGCCATATTTACGTAATAGTTAGTACATTAGTGAGTTTTATTGACAGGGTTTAATGTCCTTAAAGAGCTTAAACTGTCGAAACAGATAAAAATGTACATCCAAATTTGCAGACGGCAATGCCTCCTCTTCTAGTTTATAAACTAAGATTTGTGTGAATTTCAATCCCCTTACAAAGTTGAACGTCCTTTATGGACGATCCCTATCATAAATAATTTCTTTATATTGCGTGAAGAAAGCATTGTTCAGTCGGCATATAAACGTATGCGTAGTTCCGCTAAAAAAATCCTTTCCTTCCTCTTTAATTTTGCAGTTTTATAATTGCAGCCTGATTACCATTGTTTTTCGCCATTACGAAGTGTTTGTTGTCAGTAAAAACCAGAATTGTTCGACGGGAATTTACGCCCACCATAATGGATAAAAAGCACTTTTCATTTAATGGATCTATTCTTTTAATTGACTCTCCATTAATCCCCCGTCGTTTCTGGAGTTTCTCAATTTTCACTGTTCGCCTAGAAGGACCCGTTTTAATTACCTCGAATTACACATTAATTGCTCGTTTTCGTTTATCCCAACTGCTTGCCGCGCATTTCATGCCAAGTGCATGCAAAGTCTGAGGCAAACCCAACACGAGCAACAAATCCCATTTCATCCTATCAATCGTAACATAAATTTTGATCGTGGAAAAGTTTTGTCGTCTGTCATGTAAGACGCGCGTTACAACGGTGCAAATCGAGTGCGTGGAACCATGGGGGAGTTAGCGAACACCTACCTCACTCTCATCCAATTAATTACTTAGAAATTAATTAAAGGACATGCAGGCTCGAAAACGTCTTTGAACGTCGTAATTGTGCTCGGAACAATGTTTTCTCTCAACAGGAAATTAACGCTGTCGTAAAAACAATTGCTCTGCGATTAACTATAAAAGTTCGTTAAATATTCAGAGGCTGAAATCCACCTGGGAATTTGACCCATCCATAGATCCGTAGGCACGTTTCCCTTCTTCAGGTGTTTTCCGCTCAGGACACTTGACTAGTGGATCTCTGTCATACTTTTTTCGATTTTTATGGACAACTGAAGTCGTTTGTCTAGTGCTTAATCTAGTGCGGTTCATAAACAATTGTTTTGCAGGATAATAATCAAAGCTGCAAAGAAATTTATTGCTACATTAATGCATTGTCTATATTAATTTATAGATAGCTGCACATCACTAATGTCCTTGAAATATCATGAATTTAGTTATGGTACGTTAATATTAAGGAGGTTTCGGTGAATTTATCTGCTTAAAACACAAACAAGTTGTTACTGCATCCATAACTGTTTGATTCCCTTTAAACGGAAACGTACTCAAAACACTATGCTAAAAGCCACTATTTTATGTAAGCAATTTTATCTTACTATATGTGGTATATATACATGTGTATGTAAAAGTCATTAAAAATGCATTAATTTCTCATTCCAAAAAACGTTAGACAACGTGTATTGTCATGTTTTTCCATGAGTTTGCAACAAATTTAAATTAAAATCAAATGTCTTTAATCTTTAATCCTAAGGCATTCACAGCTTGTTCAGTCAAAAATTAAATTCAAATCCTGTAATGTGGACTCGAAAATCGAACTACATTGCAAATGAATTAAAAAATATTATCGAGTGAAAACTTTATTGGATTTATTGATTGTCGTTGTCTGGTATTGTCTGGCACTTCCTGTGCTTGTTTTATGTATCGTTTCGTTCCGATCATCTTGTTTATTTTATCCAAATTTCTCCAAAGAATTTTTTTTGCTTTTTCTTTCTCCTCCCAGTACTCAACACAGAAGGGCAAATTGATGCAGGCAATAATTGGCTGTGGGGCTTCATGAATTGATGTATATATTTCGTCCTTTATGTTCTCCAACCCTCTCCAACTGCAGTTCGTGGTTTAAATTGGGTACTTGTGGAATCTCCATTGAGTTAAAATGAATTGAATTATGTGGTTTAATAAATTCTGCCGGCTGTTGACCATACGCACGGACTACTCGTTATAAGGAACTTTAATTGGTCATTTGCTCCAAGAACATTTCCCGGATTGTTGACGAAATGTAGGCTTCTGTGATAAAATGTGACTACTGTTGCTCATTGGTTACTGAAAACTGACGAATAAGTTCAATAAGATTTTTTTTTAAATTCACCGCACATGATAACAAGCTCTGTATAGTCTATATATATATATATTCGCAATATTTCAATTACGAACCTACTGAGTGTATATTCAGTAGGTTCGTAATTCTATGTATATATATATACATAGAACCTACTGAGTGTATAAAAAAATATATATATTTTACACTCAGTAGGTTCGTAATTGAAATATTGCGAATTCATTTTATCTGCAATCTACTTTGTGCAGCTTACTGAAATGCTCATTAAAAGCTTAAAAAATAATAAACTCCAATCCAACATTTTGTAGCGTTTTCGTATTATCGTCAGCGGTGCACATTTAGTATAAGAAAAAATTATCAAGGAGTAGAAAATTTCCAAGAATGGAAAATATTATGTCGCAAGTACTGGGAAGTTTAGAAAAAAATATTCTATCTAGTTCTAGATTTAAGCTACGCTAGCAGTTTATTTCCAATGTTCATTGTATGCTAATTCGCGATCATTAGCATCTGGCTAACTCCTCAATCGAATCTTATAGGGTATTAATCGACAATTTTATAAACAAAAAACCCAATATTTGGGAATAAAGCATTCCAATGATGGTATTGTTGGATTTGCAACCATCGTGCTCGTTTTCCATGCGATTTAGATGTTTTGTTGTTGGTGGTGTAATTCAGCTTTGAACTAATGCTTATTTTCAAAGGTGTTAACATCGTGCTTCATTTACCGGAAGCGAATTTGTTGTAAATTGTGCTGGAATTCAAAGGCTTATCTTTATTTTGGCTACGGTTTCATTTTGTTTCCGAAATTGTTCGTTGAGCAGCTCAACCGTGTCGTAATTCGTAAATATGGGCTTCTGTATCAAAATGAATGACCTAAACACGGAATTTATAGTTATTTTTATCTAAATTAATGGTTCGTGGTCATTGATTGGTGAATAGCCTTGCAAGAATTAATTTATTTCACTTTAGGAATTATTATACAGCGTATGCATCAAGCAGGAAATCACTGAAAAATGAAAATAATGCGAACAGCACGTTATGTAGTGTGTAATTTAAGAGAATGTTGTTATTTATAATGTACATTTACATGTATTTGAAAGTACGACATGGGGAAGTGACGGAATATGGGGATTCAGTACATTTTGGAATACAAATAGGTCATTACTCACATGCTTATATTCATGAAGCTAATCTGTTCTAGTTTATTCGAGATTCAGAATTGCTAGGGTTTTATCTATAACTTGCACACAATTTGAGGACTGATAATTTTCTAAAAAAATTCGACTAGTGTTTTAGCTTTTCTTTAAAATGATTGCTTTCATTAATCTTAATATGCATAATCAACCGCCGAATTCATGCTTTCATGATTAATTTTTAGACGAATGGATAAATAAAACGAGAATCTAAACCAAACAAAACAAGTAATTAACCGTAGAATCTTGAACATGTTATAATAATTTCTGTTTTAGCGCTACACACCTTAAAAGCTCATTTAGTTGGGTTATGAAAACTGATAAATCGATTTTCTTATTTCATTTATGCAACAAAAATATACAAACTTTACAAATATGTAGCTAACTATTTGCTTGGCTGGAACTCAATATTTCTTGACGTGAGTTTTTGATAGCATCCATGCTCTTCCTCCAATAATGAAATGTTTAACTGTATGGTAGCTATATTTAAACTAATATTTTACTAAACAAATAGTGCAGATATGAATCTTGGGTATGAACCAATATTAATGGATTTCTTCCTACTGCAAAATTGCAAATTAAACGTTGCATTTTTCTCTACCGTTTTAGCGAACTTCAATTTATGCTGATGAGTTAAATAAAACCCATTAACGGAATACTAGGCTATATCATGATTCTTTTAATGTTCAAGTTACGAATTAGCCCGACTCATAACCTTCGCAAAATGCCATATCAAACATTTTAACGTAACTTTTCCATTAGTCTTATTTTGATGTATTCATAGTATGTGTAACAATCGACATAAAAATTGCGTCTTCGTTTTCGCTAACCAAATAACTCGGATAACTGACTGATATAAAAGGATTTTTTTGCTACTTTGGAAAAGAAAAGTAAGCATCTATTTCTTACCAGAGGGCAAAATTAAATAAATACATAATCGAAATGCAAAATTAAATAAATACATAATCGAAATGTAAAATTAAATAAATACGTAATCGAAATGCAAAATAAATAAATACGTAATCGATATGCAAAATTAAATTCTGTTTTCCCCAAACTTTATACGCTTAACGAAAACGATGGATTCATAAACTGTATTATTTGAGACGTAAGATCTGGTTTTATATATTTGTTTAAGGGTGATAAAAAATAATGGGCTCAGGGAGAAGAGGAGTGCCATTAGAGCAAGGTAAGCGTTCAAATATTTCAATACAGGATGGGAAATATGTATCTATATCATGTTTTACATTAATGAATCTTTGTGATAACAGCATAACGTCCTTTCCATGCTACGAATCATTAAATATCATAAAAAACGCGCTGTATTATGATTATTTTGGTGACACAATACTCTGTACGATTGATCTTTACCCCTTCTACTAATTACATTTTTCTTGAAGTTTTAACGCCACTCTACATGGGAGGCCTGTTTTGGAACACTCAACACCAACACATTGCTAAAAGTATTTGTCACAGACGAAATATAAACTCTCTCCACTTTAAGAAAGTGCTTCATGATTTACGTCTGAACGATGTTGGCAAACAAATGCTACATAGGGAAAAAATTCAAATTTATTACCTGTAATAAATGCTGTAGCAAATGGCACGCATTTCTAACGTCGGTGCAAAATGTCTGCCAGTGGCTTTTTATTGATGCCATCCCAAGTTATACCCTATTTACTTTCATGCTATTTACCCTCTTGTTATTGACTCGATTGAAAAACGATGCCGTAATGCTTTGAACTGTATATATTGGAGAAAGGGGATGGCAGCAGAAGCAAACGGCCATTTTTATTCAACATTTCGATGAGAAGGACGCACGCCAAATACTCCTCTGAAAACATAAATAAACCCGAAGCAAATTTTTCTTCTTGACATTTCATTGTAAATAACTTTTCTACGCATTAATAAAAGAGAAAGACGAGCCGGAGTTCTTTTCAATTCTTGGTACTAAGTGCCTACAACTAAAATATAATTAGGACATGTTTGCATGATCATGGCTGCAAATGCTGTTTTCCAACTATGCAGTACCCAAGTGCATTTGCCTAATAATTGAGAGAATTATAATAATAAGGGCACACACATTATTCAAGAGCTTTTCTTTGAATAGCTTATTATATACCATAATAGCTCGGCATTTATAGAAGAAATTGAAGTCAGCTCCATAATGAGGTTTATTGAAAGAAAAGACAGCCTGAGAAAACAACCCAACATTCGCAGGCGATCGAAGTCTGATTGTGAAACTTTTTTTTTGCAAACTTTTAATGCAGTTAATCAAAGTCAGTTATTTAGAGCCACTATGGGCTTTCCTGAAATGTCATCTTCAAAACATAGTGTTTAATACAAAGGTTGTGCCGTAAATCAAGAATACGAATTTTATTAAAAAGCATTTGGGCCACGTACTTTAATGAATTTGGTTGAGTGATTGGGCATTTTGGGAATATGACAAAGCGTTTCATGAAACAATTTTTTGTATTGTCTCGTTATTGATATGCTAAAAACTGTTTAAAATGGACTAAAAATGAAAAAAATGCTCATTACAATATGTTTAAAGTCTAAATGTTAAGTTATACATTTTCAAGAAATATCTGTGCATAGGAAAGAATTTTGTTACATTTTTTGAAGGTTTCAGCTGTTTGCTTCGAACATCTTGCTTTATTCTCAAATTACAGACCTGTGGCATAACAATGTTATAATCAAGAGCAGGACTGATGAAAAGGTCGCGAATAGTACTACATATTAATTTTTTAAACTTTGAAATGGAAATGTTATTTTTTGTTTGCTTAATATTATTCCATTACTGATGAAAAGGTCGCGAATATTACTACATATTAATTTTTGAAACTTTGAAATGGAAATGTTATTTTTTGTTTGCTTAATATTATTATATTATAATATGATTAATATTATTCACATGCATAATACTAAACTATTTCTTTTTTGTATAGATTGTTTGCTGATAAACAGTATTACCATAAATGTTTTTTGGAACGAAATAAACATGGGATAATAGCCAGTAAATAAGGTAAGAACCCCACTTTATTAGATGACTTTGTTACAAGATTTGTTGTTTAATTTTACTGCCGATAGGCAATGACTTTGCTGTTTAATTTTTTCTGAAAATACCACTTTTCAGAAAGCTTTAATCTTTTCAAATGGTTTTAGTTAAAACGTTTTTAATAGATCGGTAATTTTTGTGTGCTAATTTACAAGCTTTTGGAAATTAAGGAATATTAAGGGTAATTAGAATGTTAACGAGTTATCTCATGATTTTCATTGGCTACATTGTAAAAAAAATGTCGTCCTTTTCATATGCAAGAAAAATTGGCAAAGGCAAAACGTTAGCCCAGCAATTCCCACCGAGGAATTGTCATGCTAGGATGATATTTTGTTTTCTATGTATAAAAGTAGGTTTGAGTGAAATCCCATAGTAAGCAATTTAAAATTCCAAAGGTGTCTTCAGTGCGCCTGCTGACTTATTATACAATATACATTTGAAAGAGAAAAGATTATATTTGCAACATTGTGATCAGAATGACAAATCATATATCTAAAGGCTGCGTTTTAAAGTTCCTCTGTTCTTAAAGGTTTTATATTACAAATTTGGTGAAATGGAACCATTCTTATGAGATTTTTCGGCGGTTTTATCGTCTAAAACACCTTGAATGCGCAAAAATGAGCATAGTAAAAGAGCAATAAAGTATGGCGCCTGTGTATCCTTTTGGGTTTGAATATTTGGGATTAAAGACGACGGAATGCAGAAGGGAGTAATAAAGGATGCACACAATCCGTATGTAAAAGGCCAGAGTTTAATAAGTGGAAAGGTTTCGCGGCATGCCTATTCCATTTTTTTGAATTTCAAAGGGAATGTAAACTACAATGGCAAACCATAACTTAAAAGAAATGCGTGTTTTAAAATGGTACATACTACTTTAATATTTAATAACAAAAAGCTATGATAACGACTGGAATAGTCTGGTTACTAAGCAGGCCATCAGAACAGGCTGCACTAATAATTGCGCTCATTGAAAGTAGACGTGGTTATAGTCGGATCAACAAAGAATAAACTGAGCATTCACCAATCATAGTTATTCTACTTGTAGATCAAGCCTTCTCTCATAAAGAAAGTCATGTCTAATCGGCGCTAATGCCCACCGATGGAAAATGAGCCATTTGACAGGAAAGATTAATTGCACAAGAGGCTCTTGCATTCACCGTCTATTCTTTTGTTGATCCGACTATTGCACACTAATGAGATTTTGGAAAAGTTTTTAAAATAACATTAAACTGGAAGACGTTTTGTTTAGATTTAGTATCCTGTACATTTGGTTATTGAAAAATATATTCTATAGAACATTGTTTGCCACTTCTAAGTGGACACTAAGTACGCCTCGCTGCTTGATTGATCAAATTTTTCCTTTTTATCTGAACCAAGGATCAATGGTATACAGTATTTGGCTTCCTTGGCCAAAGAGCTGTTTGCATGGCTAAAAACAGTGAAATGCCATCTATTTTAAGCATGAGAGGGTTTTATTGGTCACTCAGCTACCCAGAGCAGCAATCATCGACACCGAAATCCAGACGGGAATACGTATCGGTTTCCGAATTTAAAATCCTTTTGCCAGTGTAATCCTCCGGCATAGCATAATTAATTCCTTGTTGGTCCCACTTCCCTAATTACTGCTATAGGTTCATGAGTTTAGTTTGGTGCAACATGCACTGTTTGAATTATGACATTGATGCTGCGCATGCTTGCGCAGGGATCTGATGCAAACGTGCTCTAGCTAATTTAAACTGATTAATGCGTCTGAGATTTCAATTATTCAGCTTATTCTTGTCTGATGGGCATCGATTGTTAATGTTGTTGGTTGACAACAGTTGTCGAGGTCGATACTAACTTGCAGGCAACACAGACCACATTAGTGGACTCGTACACTTTGTTTGGTGGACATGTTTTCGGTTTTCATTCATGAATATTGATATTTTATTGATAAATTCAATGGTCAGGAGGAGTGGCTTTTCTCCAATCCTTTATCAGCCAATCCTTTCTAAAGTAACCTATTCGTAGCCTATATAATGAACTTGAGCAAATATAATTGAATGCCATTGAAATAATTTTTGATATCCTTTCCTTATTTCTGGAAACATCATTTCTAAAACGTAATGCTAAGTCGAAAGTGAGCTCGTTTTATTGCGAAATGATTGAGCATTGATTCATATACCCTGGAAATTTCAGCCAACGTTAATCAGATGTGAATATTCATTCTTAATATCTTCCATTGATTGTTAGTGCAATTGGTTGGTTGGTCGCGTATTAAAACTTGACGTCAATATCATTTTGCAGTGCTTATCGTGATCATAAAGTAGTGATTGTTAACTGATGACATGTTGCCATAGTTAGGTTACAAATGCATTATTAAAACTATTATAAGTAATTATCTAATTAGATAATTTTACTGCATTTATACATGTATGATCCTGGTGAATATAAGCATACCCTAAACTTTATTCATCAACTCACTAGCCTATAGTGAATTGCTCACTGATTCGTACTTTATTCACGATAAAACTTTTCACGAAAAATGTCACCCCGTAGATAAACCATTTTTAAACAATATTAAATTTCTGAAGATGCTTAAGTATAATGTCGTGGTTTTGCATTCAAAACGTTTCTCTTATGGCATTAAATTCATTATTATTTATCACGGTTATGTACCTGATATTAAGTATTTTTCATACCAATTATTGATTAGGATGATTAATATTGGTGAGTGTAGGATCTATTTTGTGCAAATTCGTGCAATGTTTGTCCCCAAAAATGTCGCAATTCAAGCAGAAATATACTCCCTCTGGACTTGTCTCAGGTCCTTGATCCCATTGAATGTGCCTATCTTCTTTAACCAATTTTTGTCGATTTTCCAAATTCAGCAAGAGAAACGCTCCCGCTAGCTTGGTGTACTTGCATATTTTTTTGCTCATTTAGAGATTATGAAAATTGTAAGACTTATTTTTGAAAAGATTGCCTCTGAATGCGTGCATCAACAATATGCCGAGACGGATGAAAAGAGTGAACTTAGTCGGCTTGAATTTCGCCCGAATTTCTATGATGTGTGTATAATTTGGAAAATCACACAGTTTCACTTGGTGCATTCATTGAAATCTCACGGATTCCTGGTGTATATGCCGAGCACGCTTTAGGCTTTTTCAAAAAGAAACCTTAAAATGCCATGAATTTATAAAAGATACTTTTTTCTTGCACATCGCAAAAGGATTTCTGAATGATATCTTGAAAGGCGAGGTATACAGATGATAGGCCAATTTATAGCCTATTGATCCTGACGCATCTTATCCTATTTGATGTAGCCGCTTTATGGTGAAATGGTTGTGGACGAATGGCAGCGCTTTTGGTGGGGTCTGGCAACCTCTTTTCTTGGTCACAGATTTCCATTTTGCAAAGTTGATTCAAAGATATCTTTTTCCTTTTAAAATTACTTTTCCTTGGAATTCTCGTGTCCAATTTTTTTTGTTATTTTACGATAAAAATTTACGGCTTTGTATGTGATAACTGATACCTTAATGTTTGCACAATGCATTGATTAAATCGCAAATCTTCTTGCCTTCTAAAATACATGTGTATCTACTATAAAGTGTCCGTGACATGAAATGTTTATGCTTTGGGCAATCATTTATTTATTACGATGTTCATAAGACTGTTCAGGTATGACATGACATACAGTATAAACATTTGTTAAATTCTGATGTTTTGTCAAGCTTTGCAGGTCGTCTGGTTTGCGTCCTAACAACAATTTGTGGCTCTAGAATTCTACATTTGTAATTTAGAAATTTTGTAAATTTGCAATTTAAAAACAACCATTTTTTCCCGTTTTAATACTGCTTTACAGAGACAACCTCTTTTTTGAGAAAAATATTAATTCTATTCAATAATGACGTGAATTGCATATATTTACCTGAAGCTGTAGCTAAACATAAGTGCATTTGTATATATATATACTCATCTGTTCCAAGTGCCCAAATCAAGGAGGTTTACATGTATGTGATGATGGATTTCTTTCTGTAAGGATTCTAAATCTTTTCAGGTTAGTGTTTGACCTCGAGCCTTTTCCACACATTTTTAGCAGCCATTAAATTAGGTGTTGCACACTCAATGTATTTCCAAAGTGCAAACGTTAGGCCGTGTTTGATTCTTCGGAAAATATTGACGTTTCTGCTACGTCATGTACATTTTTTTTGCAGTTCCTTGCTTACCAGAAACTGTATTTACTATGAGGCTCAATAAGCACGCCTATTGAAGGAACATTAACAGCACTTCCTACTGCGCTCAGCTAGCAGCCGCTTTGGATTTTCTGCTGAAAATATCCAATATATCTTAAGATTTACTATCACAAGGCGCTCATTATGCCATGAACGAGCGCATTGTGTTTAACGGTGATCGACAAATTGTTATTGTATTAATGCACTTTCTCGTCAATAAAATTGTCTGGGCACAGTTGACACATGTTCGCTCGATTATTTAGGCCAACTAAATTTTAATACCTAGAAGTTAAATGCTGCTTTTTGTTAATGAAAATCAGATCCGCCTGGAAATATTTTTGACAGTCCTTTAGTTTCTTTCCTGATTTGCACATGCCAACCTGGTTTTGAGATTTTCTATCATGTTTTTCTCTATCGTAATTATTTACACTGTATCTCTAATGCTATTACCGGATTTTTCGCATATGTAGCATTTGATTGACAATAATGGCATATGGAATGCAGTTTGATTTACCCTTGGGAGTTTCAACTTTTCTTTCAATGTAATCTTTCTTCTTCTTCAGTTTCTCTTTCGTTTGCCAAAGTGACTGCATTTGCGTGCATTTTCAGCGGCTCAGAAGAGCACTCCATAAAACATTGTTTCTGAATTTCTGCTACGACAATTTCATTGTTTCCTTAGGCGCCAAATGTTTTTTTCTTCTTGACTTGGCACGCTTTCTTTCTCAAGCCATTTTTCCTCTCGTTTTTACGCATCTTGGTCCTCTCCTTCCCTGTTTATTCGACCTCATTTGCATGTACTCCCAAAATCAATGAAAACAGAACACGTTCTCGTTGTTCATCCCTATTTTTGCCTTGTGTTCAATACTGATGCAAAAGGATGCCCATGCATCATGCAAAAAAAAACATTTTGCTCCAAATGCTTATTTCAAATGGTAGCCTACATTTATTTTTTCTTGTGTAGAATTGGTCATCCACTAGAATATCAGTTAGTTTACATAATTTGAAAACGTCCAGTTTATTCATACATGTAAATTGTGTAAAAAGACTATGCAACTTCCGGAAACAGTTTAATTTTTTTAAATGCATAAACCAGAGTTTACACTTACCTGGAAAACCTGGCATTGTCAGGGAAGAGGGAAAAGCTTGCAGAAGTCAGGGTAATCTTCATCATATAAAAAATGGTTGAAAAAATGGCTTGAAATGGTTATAATCTCAAATGACTAATTGGCGTCGCACTTGATTAAATGGATTAGTCTAGCCACACTTATGCAATAATAGAAAATGCCAGTAATCCGTAAATTATGTCATCATTTTATTCCATAAATATTTTTGAGAAAAGTCAGAGAAATTATTCCAAAAACCTGAAAAAGTTAGGAAAGTTCAGAATTTGATTTCCGTGGAGCCTTCTAAACGGGATGTATAAAAAATAAAGCAGACACAAGTACAGCCAATTCCAAACAGAATAAAATGAATTTAACAATTATAACAACTATTTGAAGGAAAAATGTGGGTGTACGTTTTTAGCATATTGAGCATTCTTTTTTAGACAACAATCATGTTTGTTGACGGGCATCGTTTTTATAATTTAGTAAAAATATTTGCCACATACTTGACTGCCAATTTATCGCCAAATTATTGCTATTTGTCGCTATTCGACCCTTGGCGTCAGTAGCTTATTGACTTGCTATAATCCTATTTGTTTCGCATTATCATAGTTGTACTCTATGTTGACATTTTTCCATCTGATTAAACGCCATGCAATTGCCACGCGAATGTCACTGCGTGATTGCATGTCCTCTGCCACTGATTCAATTTTATCTCATTATGTACTGAATGTTTTGCATCCAAAGAGGAGGAATAAATTCGTGCAACTATGCATGTGCTGTCCCATCCAATCACATTGTTATCTGCATCTGTGGTACCAAAAACAAAGTTGAATTCGCTCACACAAAGCGTACATGCATGTAGTCAACTGAGTTAGACGCCAGGGCTCATTATCGAAATAGTGTTTAGCTTAAGGGTAATTGGTATGTGTGCCATCACCACAGATGAAATAAGAGCGGCTGAAACCATCACAGGAAGACAAAAAGCAACCCTTGCTGAATTGTTTTGGTTCAGTCTCCTGAATTGTTGCCATTTTTTTTTTCTTCTTCGCTTGTTTTCTTTAATCAGATGTCGTGCCTGGGGCAATTGGCGGAGAAAATAATGTTTATTAACCGAGACAATCTTGTTACAATATTTTCTTTTGCCAAGGAAACTATCGTATACAGGTTACTTTTATAGTGCAATTTTGTCTAAGTATTTTGCTATTTAAATTTATCTTCGTTGCAACCCGAGATAGTCTACTATCCATGGCAACTTAGTGGTCTGGTTTTGCTGATCAATATTTTTCTTACATAAAAGCTATTCGTATGGAGAAAATCAATACAAAAATAATTTAATTTAGGTTTTATGCAAGATTTCATTTTTGCTTCAATTGCTGCGGTATATTGCTCAGTTCGTCCGATTACAGGGTGTTTTCTCTTCGAATATCAGTACATGTACTATTGATGTAAGCTCAATGAAAAACGCTCAGTGTAATTGAAATACATGTCTGCTTTATGCTTAATTCGTGCTTCTATATATTCCTATATTTGCATACTCGCTGTTAGTAGGGGTTATCTTTAACCGCAATTTTTACGAGCGTAAATTTAAAACATCTTCTGGGTGCTCATCGTGTTGAAATTGTTCATAAAAAGCAGGTTTCAGGTTTTCGTTTCAATTCTAGTGATCTCATTTAGATTGTCTGATGGCTGCAACTTTGTAGTTATTGAGGCATAACGTGACATTATTGATGCTCTCTATTGAAGATTTATCTTTTTTATGTTGATGTGAAAATCCTGCCTAGAAAGGCATAAATAGATACGGCATCCAGAAGGCAATGGAACTTGGACGCCTTCATTCATTTCTTCATTTTCAAGTCTTCAATTCTTGCAAATCACATCATGTTTTTTTATTATTAATTTAGCCTGCATAGAATTTTTGTAAACAATGAAACATGTTTTTGTACCCATTATAAATTTAATCTAAAGGATGATGCAATAATACGAGAGAGGAATTCTGTCCATTGGATATTTCTAGATGAAATCACAGATGTAAATGAATTATATGATAGTTGACATTCAATTATACATGATACCAGTGCCAGAAATAGAACTCAAATAAAGGGGTCAATAAATAAGGCGATGGATGGATAAATTAAAAAATTTCCAAAAAAATCACTATTAAACTAAACTATGGAAAACGTTGGTTAAAGGTTAAAATAAAAGATAAAATTATAGATAAGCTAAGAAATAAAATAAGAAGGAAAGCTAAACAAAACTGCTATAAAATAATTAAAAAGTAATAAAGATAACTAAAAAATGTGGAATATAATAACAGGTAATTGCTAGTAATGCTGATGAAATTATAAAGAAAAGTTTTCCTGATACGGAAACCTATGAGCTATCAAAGAATGTTTTACTAAAAATTTCTCTGAAATGATGTATAAATTTTAAAAAAACACAGTAACCGATACGATAGTCAAAAGTAAACTAAACAAAGGGTTTCTGATAGTACGGTATTGAATTGAATTGAACTATAAAGCAGTGTATTTTGGGACCCCCTGTACTGCGTCATCAGTACTGGTTTTTGTGACCATTTTGGCGTTTGTAAACAATGTCACCAAGACTTGAGCTCGAAGTCATGCTTTAGCAAGGCTTTTCCGAAGTTAGTAACGATGCAAGTACCATGTGCAGTTGTTGTTTGGAGCCATTCTCTGAGTCTTTAAACCCGACAGCAAACCTGGGTCCTGGTCCCAGCAGTGAGGTCTTTCAGGTGCAGTGGTCAGGCCCAATTGTCCATCGGCAAAGTCGTTGCTATGCAAGACAGTTAAGAGTTTTACGAGTTTTTGGTGGTCTATCAGAACGTGCAATCGATATTTAGTTTTTAAGCAGAGGAACTTTATGTATTGGCTAACTTTTATGCCCTACCATTATGCACATCTGCCCTCGTAATAGAAGAGCTCGTATATCTTGAAACAGGCTTGCAATGTCTTTCTTCTCGCCTAGCTTTTCCTCTTTCTGACTCTCAACGACGCTGTGTTCGTGAGCTAGCCCAAATAATGCTTCCTGGCAAATATATTTCCATGTTGTATCGGATGTTTTTCAGTCTGAGTCTGGCTTGACGTTAAGCCCACGATCCCCTAAACGCGTTAGGAGAGAAACTCGGCCTACCGATCCTCCTAACGAGCCTATCTAAGTGGACGTCTATTATAACGAAAGAAATTTATATCCGAAAACGCTGCTTCGGCTAAGCCTGTCGAATCTGAAATTCATCTGTCCATCAACGTAACAATCTAACTCGATTAGAGAGGAGGGATCTTTTTCACTAAACCTTTAGAAATGGAAGGCCTCTGTTTGGAATTCAGGCTATGAAATGTGGGCAGTTTATTCGATCAGGACGTAGGGACGTGTTGAAATGATACCTTGATACATTGGATTTGTAGTGCAAATATGACAACCTCTGGTGCGTTTTTTCATTTATATGTATACAAAAAAGGGTCAAAAGATGACAGTTAATTAAACCAGCTAATGCCAATTCGCTGCTTTGGTGGTGCCTTCTGCATTTACATGCATGTTTTACTTGGAGACATAGGTTGCTTCTTTATGCTTGCTCTCGTAACAAATAGCATGGTGGATAATACCTCCACCGTCTGATTATGCAAAAGATTCAAATCCCCTTTAGCTACAAATGCAATTATTTGTGTGGCTTTTACGAATTTGCAACAGGTGGTATACAGCTAGTCAGCAATGAATGTATGTGCTTAGGGTTCCAAGAGAAAGAATGTAAGCAGCAAAAATGCTAAGCAAACAAAAATATACTTTATGTTCACAATACTATATACAGTACATGCCATTTACAAAATATTGATTAAAATACATCAGTTGTGATCTATTTCTTGTCGTGCTGGTATAATGATAACAATAGGCATATATTCGTATTCATAAGCCTACATGAAGAACATGTGAATAGTAACTTAGCGCAGCACGAAATATTTTTAAACAAAAATGACATTTTACGAAAACCTTTATTATTCTCGTAAAATTAAGTTTCGTATGCAAGCGGTGCGCCGAAACTTATAAACCAAATACATGATAAAACTGCCATCTAGGAGCACTATTTGAAAGCCGTTTCAAAGGACGCTAATGACGTCATCCATCACACGACTACACACAGCCAATAACAATTTAACAGAATTTTTCGTAATTTCATTTTTTTCAAACTTCTTGTAGATACGGAAACGAAACTAGGGGTCATATTTCATTACGAGAATTAAGTTTCTTAACGAGATTTCATTTTAATACGAGAAATAGCTAAGCGTTTCGTAATTAAATAAAGGTTCGTGTGCTGCGCTAAGCGTCTATTAATTTCGACTACTGCGACGTTTCTTTAATAATAAATGCCTTAACCTTTTATTGTTATCCAAAATGCATCGTTTGCAATTTAGTTTTTTTTTAAAATGCCGTCTGTGGGGTTTCCTTTATTCCGTATGTTTATGGCATATAATCTTAAGAATGTTTGCATGGAAACGTGAGCAACAATCGATTATCTGTGATCTAGTTTTTTAATAATAACTTTGCCTAAAGATTTCCTTTAATAATTAATGCTGTCTAAACCAAATTGTTTTGACGTTCTTAAATCGTGATGCATTTTTTTGAAAAGAAAAGTTCCAATAGCGTTACTTTATTAGTAATGTTGCAAAACAATTGTAAATTGAATAGCTGGCTATAAATCAGGAGGGAAAGGCTGAGTAAATACTATTTTTAATCATTCATCTCAGATTAGAGCTTAAACACCAATGTTGCTTTGCGAATAACACTATACACTACAGTACGTTGTGAATAGGGTTGAGAATTGCAGTTGGTGAGGGCCCATCATTTATTCGACCTTATGTGATGCGAAAGAAGTCACTGAAAAAGACCCGGCAAAGTCAATTGATGCATTCAATCCACATTTGATACCTTGAATGACCTTTCGTTTGACAGCCATTCACTCCTATTTATGTTATTGAGGTTTGTGATTTAGAAATAGTGTACTATTCATTGAATATTTTGACTTCTTTCCCATCTTTGAAGGTTTAACTAAATGGTATCCTCATTTTACTGCCAATAGCAGTTTTATTATGACCGCATAAAAAGGCAGCTAGGCAGGATCTGAATTCCTCATGATGTTTCAATCTCAAAAAGCTGCTAAAATACATATCCAGGTATCATTATGCTACCGTCTAGCTAAACGATTTACTGGTAACTACATACTTTATTTTTTTAATATTCACGCGGATACATTTGCTCCTACCGATGGCCTTTTAACGCTTGGAATGAGCAGAAAATGCTTGATGCCGACACCCTAATGAATTTCAGTGGTTTGCACTTTCTTGAAAACCAAATTTTTAAATCAGTTGTTAACGACCGTATTGGGACGATTTGTTAATACTGTCTAACATAGACTTGAATATACCGTACCTGTACAATTCGAACACACTGGACAGTAATGTATATTACTTTTAAGTGGAATATTTTGACAGGGCTTCACTAATTACCGTTACTAAGTAACTCCAATATAATCATATTAATTTGAGGTGAAATTCTTAATAATAATGGGTAATATCTTCTTTTTATATAAGATTAGCTGTTTCCAATAAGGCAAAAAATCCGTTTTTGTATGGAAAAGGATGATGTTGTCCATTCACAAAAATGACCTAAGAGACGTCATATACGGGTATATATACCCAATAAGTATTGTTTAGCGCATTAATGGTTATCATTGGCAGGATCGTCTGATTGGTATGGAAATTCTTATCCACCGTCCCTAAATTTGTTTACATAAATGGACATTAATAGCAATCGACCATGATACATTATGGCACTGATTCGGCGATATATTGCTAGAGTTCATTTTAGAAGACAAGTGCTATTGTCAGATGATGCATCTCTAGTACTGCCATTACACTTGTAAATGTTTCCAGGAAGCATCGGTAATTGAAGCAGCCTTACGTCACTTTGATATTTGATTACCGGGAAATCAAGAACCGAATTAATTCAACTTGACGTGAGTTAGTGTACCTTATACGATAGAGATTTGGCCTCAGATTGAGTTTTCTTGGTTTCGTGTAGCCATCAGTGTCTACTTGCACTAGATTACTGGAGGTAGATTTTCCTTTATACAAATGTTGGTGCCTTTTAAATGAGTTGAGTTGGTTAAAACGTGAGGGATTTCAATCTCTGTGGAGGAGGAAGCCATTACAGGTTCTTTGTTTTGGTAATTATCCTCTAGGGGTATTTTCTTCATTACTCGAGAGCATCTCTCCACGCCTAGCTTCCTTAAGCTCTAGTTTCTTTGCATTGCAATAATGCTCTTGTGTGTTTGTCGAACCTCTCACTTGGTGACGAACGGAAAAAATGTCCAATGAATAAATTCAGACCTGTTAATTTTTTGAGATTTATATAGTTTCATGTCATGCAGATATACTTGTTATAACAAAGAGACTAGACGCTGTACCAAGACATCTGTTGACGTTTTCTTTTACTCACTAAACTTCATTGTCACACTTTACTCCACTTCATTAACGTTATTTTAGTTTGTTAAATTAGTGTTTGTTCTTCTCAGTAATTGTTAGTATTGTATACGATTAGAAAAAACTACTACGAAATTAATATTTGAATATGTTCGTTAGTATGAAGCGCTGCGGCATTCACTGCGGAGTCAAATTTAACAATCACAGTAGTCACAATCATTTCCTTAAGAATATGATAAAGTAATTATCAAATATCAGCTTTAAGAAAATATAAAAGATTTGGTTTTTGCGAGCTTGTTTGGTTCATTTTTGTCCGTGATTGCTGTCAGAAAGAAGCTAGAGACTTGTATTACACACTAGCTTTTGTCATATTTTTATTGTTTTATCGTGTCATGCAATTTTCATGCTTTTATCTTCCATTGTCAGTTAAACATTCATTAACAAGAGATGCATAAAGCACTAAGACAGTAAAACTAAGCGAAAAAGCTTACCAAGCTTTAGTAATAAAAAATTCATGCTACTCTCGAAAATTGATAGTAAAACTCTAAGTTTGACATATTAAAATAACTTCATTATGCCGATCACGATCCATTTTTTTTATAAGAAAGATATGGTATTTTGACGAAAATTGGATGTCACTTTATTGATTTTAAGGCGAACCAATTATCCATTTATATAGTGTATGTAATTATGGTTTTGCCAATGCGGTCTTTGTCCACCAAACCCAGGCTGGGATTTATGCAATAAGCTGTTTCCAGTTCTGTTAATATTTCTATTTCTAAATTTATTAACTGATTTTCGTAATAAAGTAATTGCTTTTGTATTATCTTTATTATGTTTGCTGCAAAAATCGATTGCTTAGCAACCCACCCGAATAGTGATTTTATGAAACTAGATTAGGAAAATATGGTCATACACCATTCGATAGACTTAATACATTAATCTTATTAAATATTCTTGAATTTTCACCTTCTATTGTCTTCATTTTAATGTTGATTGCATTTAATTTCTCTGAATTGACATTAAATAGCCCCGTTAAGAAATTTAAGAATCTAATTGTTGCAATCCACCCTAATCCTATGTAACGGTTTACTTTATACTATAGACCATGTATGGCCCA
Source organism: Rossiulus vilnensis (assembly GCA_034700785.1). Classification (NCBI taxonomy): domain Eukaryota; kingdom Metazoa; phylum Arthropoda; class Diplopoda; order Julida; family Julidae; genus Rossiulus; species Rossiulus vilnensis. Next base: position 8,709 of record JAQIXS010000347.1, on the reverse strand, counting down.
TTGCACGTTCCGCCAACAAATTGTTTCTTAATAAATAGTAGGATTATTTTTTTCTTTTAGTGGTTAAGTAACATTACTGGACAATTCAATACTTAATCGATGTGCTCTTTTATCAGCTAAGGAATTCGATAAGAGTTTCTTTCTAACGGCTGTGAATTTAGATTTTTTTAATGGATTTTGATATGCGCGCTAGTTAGTAGTTGATTAATGGCATCAAAGGATTTATCGATCGCCTTAAAAATAAATCAAAATCGGTTTTTGAAACTCTGGAGAATTTTATCTTTACCGTGAACTTTGAAATAATTCCCAATGATGCCATTTTTTATTATCTGATTTGGAGTTTTTGCTTCCTCCTTTATTCTTCTAGCTAATGCCAGAAAATAAATCCTTAAACCCTCTTAAGATATAATTTATTTTTCTTTCTTTTTTCCTGCATTGTTCTTTCTTGGCTTCGTTATATTTATCTGAGACGCTGGTTTGACGTTGAGAAACCATGCAGAAATTTGGCAGACTGGCTTGTTTTCTTAATCCTCCTCCTCCTTCCTTCCATTTCCTTTTCTCTTCCACACACATTATTTGGCCTAAAACAAGCAGGGTGTCCTTACATGAAACCGAATTAAAGGTGAGACGTGTTAAGGCCTAGGTAATGCTCTCATACCTGTTTGTGGAAATGTTAATTATTGAGGATAAGGATGTTTGCTTGTTGCGAATCATTGAATTATCATGGAGCAGAAAAACTGCTACAATCATAAGAACTGCTTTAAGTTGATATAAATGAAATGCTATAGGCCAAGCACGGTGAATAATGCCGAAAGACAATGTTTTAATGACATCCTTTGAAAACTGCACATTAAAATTCTATCTCAGTAATATTATTACTTAAACTAGTCACAACACGAATGAGATTTTTGAACTTTCTGGGTTGAAAAGGTAATAATGACCGTTGATGAGCCTTAAATGGCCATATATTGACATCACCATAGTGGAAACTTTAGATAAAGCTATATATGACTTAAAAGATTGCCACGTACCTGTATAGAAAATTTGTTATAACTTTATTAGATATATCTTAGATAGATTAGATCGATTTTCTGCTTATTGCTGCTCATTTAGTTAGGCAAATATATTACATGGCAATATATAAAAAAACCTCCGAGTTTATTATAACTTACTGTATGTCTAGGTATGGACATACATATATTTTTAGACTTATATAATCAGTATATGGAAAGAATATGGTATTAATATGAGTGTACCGTAAATATATGACCGTTGTGATTGCACTTTGACGTCACGATACACAGAAATGTTTTTTGTTAAGTTGAAATACGAAGATTTAAGGATGAGATCACCTTAATTTATTTCATCTATTTGTGCAAAGTATGGGAGGCTGGTAATGGACTGTACGAGGCAGGGATGGGGTGGTCAAAAGTTTGACTGTTTGATGGACGTACTTTTTGTCTAAATTGACTAAATTTGTCTGAACTTTCAAATGGTTTTACCTGTACAAGAAAAAATGTATCAATCCAAACCTTCCAATGGGTGTTTAGGAATCAAACAACGATATGCATCCTTGGCTGCCATAATATTGTTTTGTGTTTCTTGCCCTTATGTTAATAAAACTACGCTTTTTCACGAACTTTTTAGCCAGAATTCGTTAATTTCTAAGCTCTACTAATGCATGGACACCAAACATCATGTAACCGGAAACCCTTTTAAATCGCCAGCAGCGACCTCTGTGTTGGACTGCCTCAACACTTCTTCATGTAGCTAATGAGTAATTGCTAATTGGAGGAAGCGCCAGCTTGGGTGCCGGATGCTAAAATCGGCCAATTATTAATTCTCGTTACATAATTAATTAGCTAATTAATGAAACTTCGACTCCCTCCCGTTGTTAATTAATTAATTGATTCTGCTAGAATTCGCTCATCAATCGATAGTTTGTCTGGGGGACACGGTTTACAACCAGAGATCCAATTTATGAAAGGGATTGCGTTTAAATTCGTGGTCATTCATGCCTTTAAAAACGCATCGGATCGGAACTTATGTAAACCATTCGTTCACAGCATACGCTGGCAACTCGTAAAATTAGTGTTTGTACGTTGTAACTTATTCAGGATTTTAATTCGTGCCGTGATGTAGAAATGCAGAAGGGCCTTGACGTTAAGCGAAAAATTAGCCATGCATCCTCGAACTGAGTTCTGCGAATACTTTTAATGAAATATTACATGAAGCAGTAAATCTCCGGTTAATGAAGTTTTAATGGGGTGGATGAAATTTCTGGCTGCAGGATGGCTTCATGCTTATTCGCCAAGACGTTTTTGCAGAATTTCAGCTGAAAGCTCGTGTATTACACGACCAGTTTATCAACATACACTGTAGTTGTATTTGAAAAATGGGAAAAGAAATTAACCTTACATTTGAAAACGAAATTCATTGTTAGTGAATTGACATTGTGATTTAGTAATGTAAAATATGCTAAAAGCACGATGGTGCACGTGGATTGTGCAACAAATTCCACAACTCGTTTTTTACTGTTGTAAAGGGCCATCCACAAAGTACGTCCATCAAAGTTGGATCGTTTAATATCCCTCCTACTCTAGTCTATAATCATCCGAATTGGAAATAACTCCCTCCCCCAGTCCCCTCATTCTCTTTTTTATATAGTCATTGTGAGTATAAAAAATAAAAAACTGATGCTATAATGTACCTAGCATATCCTGTCCAGTCTAAAATACTAAAATACAGTTTACTGTAGATCATTAGTGGTCGTTATTGCAGGTTTTCTTCTACTCAGGGGCTTAAACTAGCTTTCAAGACAATTAAAATCCACTTCTGTCTTCGGTCGTATTTTGTGGTCGGCCCTAAAACATCCCTGTGATATCAGTATTACATTCTTCTGATAATCCTAACAGGTTATGAAATCCAACATTCCTATCATTCTTGTAGCAATCCCTACGTGATTTTATTATCCTTCTAACATTTTATTCACAGAAATACGATTAAAAATCGCAAGAAGTCGAAGCTCAGCTCAGCTCCAACTTTATAATTAGATATTGATATTTTTATACAATGCATGCTTTGAAGATCGAAGCTAAAAAGTGTCTTAAGCATTTTCTCGGATATCGCATGTGGCCATCAGAATGTAATCGCAAAAGACAAACTAATGGATTCCATCCTGAACTTCATGCCACCCTTATTACTTTTGGCATCAAGATTGAAGTTGCCAATCTGGACTTAATTATTTGAGCCCGTAAATTTATTGCACGCTACTTAAGCTGGAATTTCCATTTCAAGGACTGGCATTTGGCTCAAATCCACCAATGATTCTTTTAAGGTACGTGAAAGCCTAATTACTAGGCGTCACCTCACTCTTAATTTAAAGGGTTAATGCATTAATTTCCAGTAAAAACGCAGATGCTTGTTCCAAAGCTTGTTTCAAAAACACTCGCTTTCCAATAACTATTTAGCGGAAAAAAAGTAGACGAACGCTTGACGCCAAGTATTGCTGAGCTTAAACCCATGTAAAATACCACCTTAGACATGTGATACACTTTGTTCAATTTTGTTTGCCTAAAATTGCAATGTTAGCAGTGGCCAGTACTGCTGTTTAGGTTTTTTATTGCCTAGGGTAGCTTAAAATCTCTATAATTAATTACGATCAGCTAATCTAAACCAACTATTTCTGTGAAAAAGGCATTTTTTGCCTTCCTTTTGCCATGACAACATGTTTGGTTTCATTCCAGATTACAATGCCTTTTTAAGTTAAGGTTTAATGCACGTTGTGGATTAGAAGTCAGATTATCAGAATTATTGCATTTATTGTATTTTATTAGCCTAGTTATAAATGTAATTTTAAGTTGTTGTCTGCAATATGAAATAGTTGAGGACGAATAGCTAAAATAAAATACAAAACATTCAAAATAGCATTCTTCTGTATTTTTTGTACAGTTATGCGAATAGCTGCATACTTGTATGTTAAAACAATCTTAAATAGGCCAAACAAAATTGTATTAACGAAATTTTGCTCGTGCTCTGAAATACATGTATGTAAATAAGTAACACACGTATTACGTAACACAGCAGCAAGTTTCAATTTCTTTTGAAATTTTAATTACTGTATATTAATTACGCATCCTCTGATTATTGTATGTCCATGTCCTTTTAAATGAAACAAACTTTTAGTAGTTTTTAAAAATAAATGGTTTTGGTGTACTTTGATACATGCAATGGTCAATACTATCTTAAACATGTGTTGGTTACGTAAACATTCTTACTGAAATTCATTCGTTTCATCTTTAAACACACTTGATGCGTAGAATGCAGTATATAAATACATGTAGGGTGTTTATTAAGTTTGTTTATCTGCTAAAATATCCACTCGAGGAGCCTACGTTCCTTTTTGGGTTAAAGAAAGTGCCCACTGTTGAGGGGTGCCCATTATATTGATATGCGTTTTAAGACTTTGAAGCGCGTAATTTTTGCTTTTGTGCCCCATGGGGATATCCTTCTGGAAATTCTCTGATAATAAATATGAAATGCGAATGCGCTACCTCTCGGTATTATGCAAAACAGGCTAATCAGAATCAAGTCCAATAACCTTATTTCTTTTCGTATTTTCGGCATTTCGCCGTTTTCTCTTTCATCCTTTTGTCGTGGTCTCACAACTCAATATTTCTGTGCGTCTGCAGCTTAGCTTATTGTTTCGCTTGAATTTCATTTTTGCAATGCAATTCACTGCACTTTTTCGTCTAATTTCTCGACACTTGATTTACTTTCGGAAGTTCTGGTTCGTATGCTTCAATCTCTTAATGCAAATGTTAACCTAGGTTCAGCGGATATGGTTTGAAGAAAAAAGAAACGTTGCTTGAGTTGAATTTATGATGCTCTGTTGACAAGAGATGGTAATAAAAAAGTTAGATAAATTTTATGCAGAATTTCACTATAAAACCTAGTTAGATAAATTTTATGCAGAATTTCACTATAAAACCTAGTTAGATAAATTTTATGCAGAATTTCACCTCCACCTACATTGACAATTTGGAACTATTTCTGATGCAGAAATGAATAATATATTTTTCTTCTTTAAGTGATCGCTTGCAATAGAAACTACCTGGATAATATTGATAATATTGATATTATTCTAAACTCTTCGCATTATTTGTATTTGACTTACTTGTCCGTATTGCTAATGGTATAAACAGATTTCGGATAATATTGTCTTCCTTGGCGTGCTGACCACTAAGCTGCATCATTGCTCATGAGCAACTTTTCGTAAGCAACTCAATCTTTTAAAGTCTAATAATAGCCTAATAAATAGGGAAACGACAATTATTTATGAATTGTTACCTATCTGTTTTCGTAATTAATAAAAGAACAATAGTAGATAGCGTCTTGCAAACAATCCATATATTATTGACTTCAATAAAGCAAAAATATAACAAATTTAAAGGCATAGTTTGGCGTTAGAAAGTATACTATTTAAAATTTAAGACGCAACGATTTTATGCTCAAGCAATGACTGTAGATCTGGCAGTAAAAGAAATGCATTTGGTCTTGTAAATTTCTATATTTACATCAAAATGCGCAGCGGTTTTTGACCACTAGTACTGATCAAGATACATATTACTGATTTATAAGTTTCTGTATAAATTTAGCTTATGTTGGATCGATCGTGGGATACTACTTTTTTCTGTCATATGCATGTATCTGTGAACAGTGAGTGAATTGAATTTCGACTTCAAAAAACAAGGCAATCTTTTTTCTACACGTTTTGAAATGGTTGAAACTGATGTAGGTAATGTTCGATACGAAATTGTTGCTGTGTTCGCTTTGAAATGAGGGTAATTGTTTCCTGTCATCAAAATTTATTCCTAAATTCATGCATGATGCTTCGAATAATCCGAGAGAATTGCTGCTAACCTACTTTGCATAAAGACATCCAAAATTGATCCGTCATAAAAGTTGAAAGCAGCTCGAACCTGCCTCTGTGAAATTGTAAAAATGTACAAGCATGAAGCCTGCATAGGTGGATTCTTTCATTAACATGCCCTGACATGTTTCTATATAATCATTAGGCGTTTTTGACTTTGATGGCATCATTTCAAGGCTTTCATGGGCTCCAGGGTTTTGGTGAAATTTCCTCTTCTTTCTGTGGGTTTTATTGTCGTTATAATTTAGTCAATAACACCAGCCGTGGGCGTTTGCAATAACCCCGGTGTCATCCTCTCAAAACAAAAACTTTCAATATTTCATAAGTGTTCTAGGGCGGTGACTAAGCAGCCTTTCATAACTTGATTGAGTTTCAAATTTTGCAGTTTCACCGTATTCATCATCGGCTATATGACCTGGCAGAGAATTAGCATTTGAAAGCGCACATTTAAGTATGCGTTGATTGAAGAATTTCCCTTTTCATATTCATGAGTTTTATCTTAAATGCCTGTTCGGCTATGAATCCTCTTTTTATTGAAAACTAATATCCGTGTAATCTTGGCTTGGAGTTTGTATTGACAGAATTCTAGAGGAAAAAAAGCCGCTTCCCATCAGATAATTTTCAGAAATTTGAAAGTTTCCTGAAAATCGATATTTAAGCAACGGAAAACACTTGCTTAATGGTTTTATCTTCGCACGAAAATGCAAAGCTCAAACTATGCCTGAAATTAAATCAAATAACTCGCATTCGCGGGAATATTGATAAGAAGTTTTGCCATTATTTATGCGTCTAGCATGCGAATCCTCGATCGAAACTTGTGAAATCAATTGTTTAAATTCGCAGTTGTGCGTGTTCGAATTATTAGATTAGTATCTGTTCTGTACCATATTATTTGAAATATAGATTTTTTGTTCTGAAAATGTTGCGTGTATTTAGAGCGGACTGGGGTGCTCTTTTATTTTGTTATTTGTAAATACACACCGATATTCGATAGGGAAACTTTGTTTTATCTCAATAACGAAGTTTCATTCTTCAATATCGAAATCGTGTTTAAGAAAATAACGAATATTGGATAAAAATCATAGCAAAATATTGATGCAGTATCACAATTTGTTTATGCGCAAAAAAGACTTTTTGTTGCATACAGATTTTTAAAGTTTTTATGGAACACATTGTTTTGTTTCGCTTTAGCGGAATCTGATAACCAAAATACAGTGCATAGCACTGCAATATGACTCATATGCAATACAGTATAATTATTTTACCAGAGAATGAAGGCCTGATCTAGGAGAAATATATCTTTTGGTTCTTAATCGATGTTTGGGCTTTATAACATGCTCATAGTGTCCTGCATTGTATACACGACTTATATTTTATCGTGGTGTTATCATTTATTTTGTAGAAGTAGCAGTTATAAATCCTGGAATCTATTTTGAAACTACGGTTGACATCCTTGAATTTTCGCATATGGCTCAATGATTTCGCGAGGTTATTCATAAAAGAGATGTCCACGAGAATTTATCTTTTTTCTATAAGTTTACGGATTTTTTGCAGCATGTCCACTATAATGTTTTAAACCTTCTTGTTCCCTATCCATAAATCAGGGACTGATATACGAGGATGCATGGCATACAGTCATGTCAGCAAATTGTCCACATATATCTTCGCCAGGACCCTTATTTCCACATGTTTTTTGTACTCTTAAATCTCTTATTTGTGCCGAAGTAAGCCGGTTTTATGAATGGCGATTTCACCTAAGCTCCAACACATGTTTTTGAAACTTTAGAAACTCCATGCCAAACATGAATCGTTGACTGAAACTTAATAAAATAACTTCACTAAGCAGCCTATAGGTTTGTTGAAAAAGATAAACTTTAACAAAGTTACTAGATCGAGATTGACTAAACATATTAATATCACTTAGTGTTAAACGAACATCTTTTTCCCCAGAAATGAAATTATTAGGTTTGTAACATTTGTATACTGTTTAAACAAAATAAACAAGACTTGACCTGAACTACTTTTGAATCAAATTCGTAAATTGATTTAATAGAACCCCACCGGATAATTTAGTAACGTATGTATGGATTACATGTTTGTTTAGATAAGGAATTGAAATACATGTATATTCTATGAATCTGCATCAAACTACCTTGAATATACTACAAAATACGAAATAGTTTTAAAAATTAAAAAAAATAGTCAGAATTGTTGTATGTGTAAAAACTGTTAAAAACTGTGAGATTTGTGAAAAATTAGCTTTAATTTCGTTGCTTTTTTTCTTATCTCACTAGTTCTTAGAACCTCGAGTGATACTTACTATAAATAAAACAATGACAATTCCTAATTGTATGAGTGCTCAGTATACCATTAGTTGTTAAAAAAAAAGTAAAAATGGCTTTTGATAGATCATGGTATCTGTTTTTACAAAGCGGAACAATCATAATATAGCTCAGTTGTTATGATTTATAATGCATAGATTCCATTGCAACATGATTCCTGTCTTTCTTCAAGTTTGATATTTATCTTATAATTAGCCTGAGGGGTATATTCCTTGAAAAATAATAGGTTCCTCATCAACAACGAGCTCGGTGGTTAGATACTATTACCTGCAGACATCGGAGATTTATTTCGTTGAAAGTTGTGCTGCTATACTTGCGGTGGCTAAACACCTTCTATGCCTAACTTTAAGCAACTTAAAATACACTTGAGTGCAAAAAATTCGACTCACCATCCTGAATCAGGAAAAAATGTTTTTCTCAGCAACGAAATGTCCG
>JAQIXS010000346.1:0-51333 GCA_034700785.1 Rossiulus vilnensis | reverse complement strand
CGTGGTGGTGAATGTCAACACCCACTAGCCAGTTTGGCAAGGGATCCGTTGCACCAACCGCACCACAGATCAAAGAAAACTAGTTGCCGGAAGTAGAAACGTGCGAGTGTAGATGGCATTGATGTTAATAAGTTCATCAATTGCTTCATCACCACTGCAGCATTTGTGAAATGGATCTTCCAAATCACAAAGCTTGACAAATATTTTGGAGGACCAGGCACTTACAACATTACGGTTTGGCACCCCCAAAATGCGTCTTTAAACAGTCCAAACAGCCAACGTAAACTACGCCTGCCTTTGACATGGCATGAAATTAGCATTAGAAGAACTTTCTGGGTACCTTTATATCTGCCCTTGGCTATTCACACGTCTATTGACAAGTTAGAATTACTTAGAACATGATCTTTACATGTTTAAACTACAAAGCACACGATTCAACACCATCATGATCTTGACACGTTTAATCACGAACCGTAAAGTTAGGCATACACCGTGTAATGAAGTTGCGTGGAACGCATCATAGATGGCGCTGCATGTCTATCGCGCATAGTGGTTGATTTAATGGCAGTCGATAACGTCGATGCATATTTTATGACCAAAGTTTCGAGAGCTAATTAACGGCAGAGTAACTTCTAAGCCTCCATTAATTATTCATGTTTCAGAAAGGATTAATAGGCATTAGTTTTAATTTCCTCCTCTACCTAAGAGCGGTTTTTTCTCTCTCTCTCTCTTTGCTGTTTTTTTTTTCGATACCACATTTGAAAGCAGCAGGAAATTGTAAATTAGGATTTTTTTTAGTCCGTGCCCATTGAAGGGACCGATTTTGCACACGGGGGAAGGACACCGAGTGTGTCATTAAGCAAAAATGGCTCTCGTTCGAGGATATCATTTAAATTTTAAATAATAGACTAGGTTGATTACAGGATGTGGAATAAATCTAGCCGCCCTGGGGGCTAATTTGCATATTCGAGCAATTAATCCCAGGTTTTTTATGAGCGTCCCCCGCGTCGCTTCGAGCGAGTGTCGAAATCGTTAATCAAGTCACTCTGCCAACATTCGAGTTGATTAATCGTCACTTTTGAGTAGTAAAAATGTTGTTAAAAACGTAACGAGCCATTTGTAGCCCTTTCTTGGTAATAAAATTATAAACTGTAGTGTTATAGAGCTTCAAACAACATAAACAGTGCACGTAATCAAGTTAATCTCAAGATAGTGCTACACTTTGAAGACAATGTAAAAATAATGCAACGGAATTTAATCGTCGATTAAAATAAAATGATTTCCGTGCGATCAACGCACTTAAAGTAACGTTTCAAAATGTGTATAAAACTAGAAGAACAAATTATTTCTAACAGAAAATTATCAAATTTCTGCATCATCTACATCTTTTGGATTTCTGAAAAATATCATTTTATAAAGAACGCAGCGAAACCGATTGAGAGCATAAAAAACCTTAATTAAAATAGTGTTTAACCTGAAATAGAACGAGGACATTTACCGAGTGATAGAGGAGTGCAATTTGAACGTCTAGAAATCAAGTCGTTGGATCGAAGAGCCTTTCGATGAACGAAAATTTTTTTTTCCAGATTAAAAATAACGAAAAGAAAAAGATAAAAAAAATGCCTTAATGGCTCTCGCTTAATTGCGTGTGAGATGAATGAAAACGTCATGTAGGACATGTCGTAATTGTCTTTTGACACGCTCTCCTCACAAAATATTTTTAAACGCGTTGCTAAGTGCGTTTTCTTGTTTTTAACAGCGTTCAACGGTTGCCATGGTGACGCATTTTTCGTTCCATTGGAGGTAGGGGCCGCGTGCGGCGATCACCGTGGTAACGAATTCTTTTGTTTCAACGTTCCAAGATCGCCTTGATTACATATTCTTTATCTTTACATTCTATGGTTACCATGGCAACACTGGGGAACGGTCACCGAGGTAACGGTTTTTTTTCTTCAAATTCGGAACGCCACATTCCAGGGTTGCCATGGTCACGCGTTCTTTATTCACACGTTCTACGGTTACCATGATAACAATTCATTCCATTTTGGAATGACGCGTTCCACGGTTTCCAAGGTTACGGTTTTTTCCTTCAAATTCGGAACGCCACATTCCAAGGTTGCCATGGTTACGCGTTCTTTATTCATACGTTCCACGGTTACCATGGCAACAATGTATTCAATTTGGTAACGCCACATGGTTAGGCGTTCTTTATCTTTACGTTCCACGGTTACTATGGTAACAATTTATTCCATTTCGGAACGGCACGTTCCACGGTTACCATGGCAACCATTTATTTCATTTTGGAACGAAACGTTCCACGGTTACCATGGCAACCATTTATTTCATTTTGGAACGAAACGTTCCACGGTTACTGCAACAGATGAAAAAGATCCACTTCATTTTCGTTGATGGACGCGTTCAACGGATGGCGCTGCGATCGTCGAGGGCGATCGGTAAATCTCATTTCGACGATGAATAGCAAACGATCGTAAATAAGGCAGCCGGCCGACGAAAACTGCGTTAAATTTACGTCACAGCGACTCTGAACGATTCAGACGGAAGATAATAAATGGAGACGTGAACAGAAATAAAAATAAAAAAACCTCCTGAAATGAAAAATGCGAAAAGCATCCAGACCTAGCAGACGAAATTGAACCTAACTGAAAATCGTCCCTCAAATGCGCTTAGCAATTGTTTGCTGTTATGTAGTTGTTGTCAAGAAATAGATGCATTTGGTAAGGCTTGATGGTAACGTAAAAAACACGAAAAAATCGTGTTAAAACACACCATTGCGTTTGTATGATTTGGTAACGTGAAATTGATGAAGTTTAAGGTGTTTCCGTCACGGTCTGGGTTCCAACCCTCTCATATCACTAACGACTTTGCATTTGCACTTTAACCCAACTTCATCTCTACGTAACCCATATTTCAGTGTTATTATACTCATATTTGCATCCTAACTTTATTAAATAATTGATGAAACAGCCATAAGGGTGATGACTTTCTTAGTGCTGCAATGAGTGTTTTTTTTAATAACTTTTAAAATGTAGTGTATTTAGAAGCAAAAAAGCTGAATTCCCTACGTTGGTATTATTAATGTATGCAATCTTTTCTACTTTCATTTCAATAAATAAACAAAACATTCCATCAAAAAATCAAGTAAAGTATGATAATGTTATTTGAGTTCTTAATTGAATTTTTGAGCGATGCATTTAATTAAAACTATAACCAATTTTATAAACGGAATTTATAAGGCCAACATAGGGAATTGAAATTTTCCTATAATTCTTTTTTTTGTTGATATTTCATAAACCACCTGATTATTTAACTTGTAATTAGAATATGCGAAATGAACTTTTTCTTTGAAAATTTTGTTATTTCATAAACTGACTGACGATTCAACCCGTAATTAAAATAAATACTCCTTATTCGTTAATTACATCTTCATACCTTACACCACAATTACATTACGTATTAATGAAATTACATTGTTTTTCTTTAAGGGCCGGTTGCACCATTGCAGCTTAAATGAAAGGTAAGCAAACCTGGGGTCACCTTTAACCACAAATTAACCTAAGGATTGATAGAATTTTGTTGCACCATTTTACTATAAGAATTTTAACCCAAGTTACAGTAAACATGAAGATAACATGTTTCAGCTAGGAATTCTGGAAAATTTCACTAGGTTACAAACCATACCTATTTGCCGGGTTACCATTAACCCATAGTTATATTTTAACCTGCAGTGGTGCAATATAATAAGTTAGCAATCACAATCAAGAGATTTCAATCGCGTATATTTCCAGAATACTCTTCAGGTGTCACCGCCACGATTCCACTAAACCATTCTCTGCGTTGACAGAGGTCCACAGCCAGTTTCATTTCCAGTCGTCGACAACCGTTACCATCGACCGCATTAACGCTTCGGGATCGGTTGAACAACCCAATATGTATTCACCGAATTACTGTAATCCTCCCCAACCAACCAACCCCCCTTTAAGCGCGCGTTTATTTCCTTTAGGAATTCGACGTGTGAAACCAGCTCGGATCCGGATCCGGAGGCACATTGTGTATTACGACCCATTTCGTTCTCAGGCTAAAACCCAGAATAATTCATCGGCGGCTTAAAATTACAGCCCATCGCGTTGAATTTCCAACCGAAATAAACAACTCTCCTCCTCCGGTAATGGAGCCTCCATTTTCAGACAGACTTTATCACTTTCTTCTTCTTCTTCTTCTTCTTCTTTTTTCGTCAGGGGGGTTTTCAATTTCGCCGCATAATGACGGAACTTAAAAACATGGGCAGCGTTTTCCCAAGAACTTCTTCCTCCGATGAGACTACGGTAATTCAACGGCGAAATCATTATGTAATACAAGCTTTCAAAGAGTGGATGCAACTCGTTCGACTAGGAATGAAATTGAAATTTCCATTAGGATTCGGGGAGACGAGGCTTCGTGAGCCAGAAGAAGTCCTCCTCCACCCAACCCCACCATCCACACTACCAACCACCACCAAAAAAAAAAATACAGCAAGATGGAAAGTACAGCGTATGGTTGTATCAAAAATACAGTACGGATAGTATCGAAATGAAATTCGAATCGGAAGCGGAAGCGCAGGGGGGGAAATTGATGAGCTGATTGACACGAGTCCCTGATCTACCCGGGTGCAGATCACGCACCCGAATCATAAGAGGTACATGCAGGTAGTTGAGGGACGAATATGTAAGGGATTGATTTGGTGTCAGGAGCTGCGAGTGGAGGGTCGGTGTTTGAATAAGCAATCGTCGATAGTCTCTTGGGGGGGATGGGAAACTTAAGTATGACCAGATATGGAGTTATGCGTATCATGCCCATCTATATGGCCATCCGTTTGTGGCCAATTTAGGATTTTACCATATATGGAATATATGGATGTGTATGGACATGTATAGGTCCATTTGTGGCCTATTTAGGATTTTACCATATATTATTTTATTTTGAAAATTGGAAAATTCCATCGCATGACATGCACATGGTATACTTTAGACCACTTTGATTAAAATAAGTGTACCCTCAATAAACACATCGTACAAATTCCAACATGATTTTGAACATCTTAAACACGTTTTAATTCAATGCAATGCAATGAAATGTGCCATGCGGTTGGATGTGCACCCATCAACCAATGTTATTTTCAAATGAGAAGTTAATAAGGAAGGAGATGAAAATAAAAGAAAAATATGCAAACAGACTAACTTTAATAATTTTCCTTAAATGGCTAACCCCTGAGAAGCAACACTGGAATGAATTAAGCTTGAATTAATCCAATAAATTAATCTATCGTTTGAAATTTTAAACATTTTTAGACTCCAAACATTCATGAGAAATTAATCTTTTGGCACATTTTAATTAAAGTCAGCTGAAAGGAGGATCAGTACGGTAATGAACTGTTTTAATTGTGCATTAAAGTTAACAAAGCATGGCGCAATCGCCCAACAGCAACAAAGCTTACACAGACGGGAACAACGATCTTAATTAAAATGAAAATTCAGCTCATCTAATTAGGCAAATTGAATTTTTGTACACGTCAAAAGTGTTCCTTTTCATTTCCCGAATAACGCTCGGAGTAGTTGGAAAATTTAATAATTAAACGTAAAAAAAGCATAATTAAAAATAAAATATTTAAAGAGAATTATAAAAAGATCAAAGATCTTTCGCTGGTAAACATCTCCTGGCTAAGAGTGAATTGTAAATCGCATTAATTGTATAAACTGAACAAAAAAAATAATTCGCATTGAAGCGAGGAAATCTAAAACTTCTAAAAGAAATTTAATTACTTCGGCTTTATTTGCAAGATATCTTGTTTACCATTCGGCTAAATCACGCGCAATTGAAGGATTAATTAAATTAATTACACACGCGGGATTTCTTTATCAGAACTTAGTTTTACGCAAAAAAATTAATTGACAAAAAAATGTTCTGCTCGCAGACATTATCGCACAAAAGATACACATTTATGCACGTAACATCGACAAACATGTTAGTGCTAAAACAGTTTTTCTGAATTTCCCAAATTAAAGATCCATTTAAGATAAATTTTAATGGAGAATTTAATGCCATTTGGATGATGTTAATTTTGCGCATGTTTACAAAATTCTATTTCAGTCTCTTAATTACAGCATGTCTCGATTAATTCAACTATTTCGCAAATATTTGGAAAACGTAGCTACAGTTTTATCATTATCCACTGCCCTTTGATCAATTAATTTGAAATTGCAGTATTTATGACGTACATTATATTAAGCGGATCTTGAAATGTATACTTAAATTTTGGAATAATATTTTCTTAAGCTTATAAATGTATGACGATATTAATATCGTCATCATCAACATTTTTTTATGAATACATACTACATTTTTGTTAAATATATTTTTAAAAAGCATGTATTAGATAAAAACACATTTCTCACCTTAAATATATTTTAAACACAGCTTATTCATTACATCATTTTGTTAAAAATGCTTAGTTAGCATTGTTATTTTTGTTAAAAATATTTTAAAAACCACATGTTTTCCGAAATGTATTATGACATAAAATTGTTAAACATTTTATTAAAAATATTTACAAAAGCATGCAAAAGGTAGAGTAAAATTTCTCACCACTCTTTATTTTGAACATTTTGAACATTTTTTTCTCACAATCAATGTTTCAATTTAGCAAAACATTAAAACGTTTCACAGAGAATTACAAACATTTCATTCGTTAGCCATGGCCACGACAGCATTTTCACACTCGGTCAGTGTTTCTTAATGAAACAAATTTCGTCAATGGCAGTGGTCCCTGGGGGTTTGCGCCTGGCGTTCGATTTCCCCAGGTCAAGCTGACCAGTGGCCGAAATGCGTTCGCCCCGTCCAATCTTCTCGGCCTTTGTTTGGCGCAATCAAGATTGACGCCACCAACAAAGGTCCCTAAAATGCGAAAATCCAAAATGTAAAAAGCGAGTTTCCCAGGGGGCGGCACCGTCGATGGCCGCCATCAAAGGAGTGACCCCAGGGAGGAGGAAAGTCAAAATTGCTCCTTCAACTCTCTAATGTCACGAATTTCCACCAGTGAAACGCGAAAAAAAAAAGCAGTAAAGCAAAAGAAAAGATAGGAAATTTCCGATAAAGTAAAGCACAAAAGAGGAACCAATTTCACGTCATTTTACTTCTGATTTTTGATTAAATTTCCGTTTCGAACGTGTTTACTGATGGTCGCCCTGGCGACATGGACCAGAATGCAAAATACGAATGAGCTACAGGGTGATCCATTAAGGGCCGGTTGCACCAACAGAAATTAAGCAAATTCCAAGGCAAACCTTTAAAGGAAAAGCGTTGCACCACGGCAGGTTGTCAACAGAAATTCCATCTGAATTGAAATTATTATTTTAAAAGGTTGGAAATATCCTGGACTTATTGAGTTTTTTTTACAAACTACCCTGATTTTCTTAAGTTTTCCAAGCCCTATGGGAACTCTCTAATCCGTGCAAAGAATTACAGAAATTACACGTACAAAGGATCAAAGTTATATTAAATGTTTGTTGGTTTAATTCCGGTACTTTGGATCAAAAACGATGCGTGCTAATAAATGTTGGCACACCCTGTAATATCTGCAATGCCTCTCTCAATGTCCATATTTGAAAATATTTTCAAACAAATTTAAATAATATTGGATTTCAGACTCATTTTGAACATATTTACCTCGTTTTATCAGTTGAAAAACGTACAATCAGCCGAAATAAATATTGAATTCAACTTAATTCAGCTTCAGCATTTATATAAAAGAAACTTTATAATCCCACGAATGCTCGACTGGAATTTATTTGTATTCTGTTGGCTTTCCTTCTCAATAAATTCTTTTTAATAAATAAAAAAAAACACGTCGCATACGTTTTATCTAACTTCAACTTTTAAAAGCAAACAATTGACGCCGACGTCAAAGCGCATCGAATTAAGCGTCTTAATTATGCGTAGATAAACTGCAGAAGCACTTCAATTAATCCAATATTGGCAATTTAGGTCGTAATCCTCTTATAATTCAATGAAGCACGACAGTCGATTCGCTCCGCTATTAAAATTGCTAACCGAATCACGATTATATTTCAAAGTCCATTAGAGAAATTAATGCGCAGCAAAGCACAAATTACATTCAAGAAAAAGAAAAAAAAAAGAGGGGATCAAATTTGTTATTGATTAACGAGTTAATACCCAGGGCGAACACTAACTAAACACTGACAGAAAGTAATAATGCAACCCAAGTAGAAAATTAACCAGCATTTATTAAGGAAGAAAGGAGGCACCTCCTCAGTGGCTCAGGAATGTCTTAGAAACTTTAATTAGTAGTGACTAGCAATAAATGTCGAAGGATATTGATTAAAATATGTATTGTATTCAGAAGGATGTGCAGGAAAATAAAGTGTCAACATTATGTACAAATCGAAGCAGGTGTTTTATTCACGAACATAGATTTGACACATCTTAATTCACAAAAGAAACTTGCTGCAAAATCGCTTTATTTTTTTTAAAAAAGATCAGTTTTTTTAAATAACAAGTTGGTACACTGCATCCTGTATTAATTATATTTTAATAAAGTGGGAAATACGTGATTTATGCAGAAAAACATTTATAAAAGGACAAAACGTGGGGAAAAAAGATGAGAAAAAGATATTTAAGAACTACTCATTCGGAAAAAAGTTTAAATCGAGTTTCCTTCAGAAATGATATTTTCAAAGTAAATTTAATTCTGAAAGAGGTTTTTTTTAAACGAATTTCATAATTGGTAATTAGTAAAATGATGTTTTACTGGAATCATTTATTTAGTACACGTTAATCAAATAAGAAATACGTAAGTTAAATAAAAGTTTCATGCAGCAAACGGTATTTTTAAAACAAAAACCATTCAGAAAATGTTTTAAAACAAAGTTTCACTCAGTAAAATGAATCTTGATACCAAGCACGTTCATCGTAAAAATTGCATTATGGATCAAACCTTATTATCAATGCATTTGCAAACCAAGTTATACAACTTTATTAACAAATAAAAGTTTTTCCACACAAGTTTCATTCAAAAAACGCCTTTGTTTGAAGATAATTTGAGAAGATAAGGTCAGGTTTCATGGAAATAAACTTAATTCAAAACGTTTTACTCAGAAATATAGTGGAAATATGTTAAACCATACGGGAAATAAGATTTAGACTTTCGCAATACGCAAATCCACTTATCAAAACGACATTAAAGTCCACTTTCATTCATAAAAATGTTCTCATGAAATTGAATTTCACAAATGTTTTACACAATAACACATTTGACAAGCGACCTAAAAGCCTTTACAAACATTTCACATTTCACGCAAAATATATAATTTCGTTTGATGGTTTCCTTAACTTTAAGCCAAGCACAGTTGCAAATTTCGACCACTGCAAACTGCCTATACTCCCTCGAGGGTCAAGGGGCTAAGCCTTGACCGGCGGGTATGAAACCCGCCGATAGGAAACTGTACATTGTCGGTACTAATAAAAATCGGACGATAAAAGGACAGGAATTACTGCGGCTCAACAATTTCACGGACTATAAACAAAAGTTTACTTTTAGGAAAACCGCATTTCGCAAGAGGATGGAATTGGTAGCGCCAGAATTTCGCCGGAAATGACCACGAAGTGCGATGGTCATCGGCCAAATTCTACCGGACGTGACGTCCCCCTGGACCCTACACACGGAACCGAGGTCCGAGGGGCCTGCAGAGGATCATGAGCTATTGCAATTGTCAGCATCATCCAACATCCGTTCAGCAGTCGCCAACTCGATGGTCACTCGGCCCTCCGGCCACTGACCAAAGCCTGACTTAATTCTTACGTTCCTAAAATCACCAATTAGGCCTATAACGTAACGTACATGTATAACGGTGTATCATGTAGAACATACAAGTATGTTCTAGATGGAATAAAACTTTTAGTTAGATAAACAAAATACATTATAAAATTCTTCAAATAATAAAAATACGTTTCATTGTTATTATTTCTAACTGATGAGCCTGCTGCTATAAAGTTATATTTCTATTGTTAATTTCTAAAAGAATTTACCATTTATTCATTACACTATCGAATATTTTCTACGATGAATTCAACTGCACGAAATTATGCATTTGAATAAAAACTCAGTCTAGACTTTTAGGTGAAGAATAATCGTCGAGTTATTGTTCTCAGTCATAATTTATAATCATCTTAATAGTTATAACCTTTATTATTTACATTTCTTTCAATGCACGTGATCCTGAAATAACGGATGTATGAATCACGTGATCTTAAATTCATGATGTAACAGTCTAGAATTTTATGTTATGGGTATCTACCATGATATAAAATTCTAGACTGAGTTACTTCACAGTTATTACCATTCTTTTTTTTTAGTTTTTATGAAATCCATTTATATATATATATATTATTTCATTAAATATTATCTCTAATGACGTTTAATCTACATTTTTAAGGCTATTATTTCGTACACAAATGCTATAAACAAGGACAGCTAGCTCACGAGGTAAACTAAATAAATCACCCAATGCGCTATAAGTTGCACAAAACCGATCACAGATGGCGCTGAGATTTCCATAAGGAACGGAGGTTTCAGGCGCCATTTTGTCGCAGCATTGCGACGGTCCACGGATGACTAATGACTAGAAAAAATGTCCCGAATGCGGATTTCTAATAAAATTATGTATTATTAGGGCTCATATTCATGCCAACGAAAATCCAACATTTGGCAAGATTCCCATATCGCAAAAGAGCCAAAATAAAAAGCCAACTATTGCATTATGCACGCTGTGTACGCTCACACTTTCATATAAATATTTGATTTTTCATTTGTTTCCATGTTTCGTGTCAATTACATTACCACCGTCGGCAGATAAAAACACTTCTTTGTACCACCGAGTAGAGGATGCCACGGAAATAATGTGCTTAGAAAACATGTTTTTGAGGGCATTTCAACATGAAAAACGAATTTGTTACAGAATCTAAAAGAAAAGCTATTCGAAATGTTACATTTTACATGCATAAACTTGATAGCAAAGAAACTGGATCATCTAAAGGTATTAAAATTAATAAACGCATTTTGTTCAGCAAGTAGATGTGCAATTTAAAACCGGCATATCTCGTTTTGTGAACAATTTAAAAAACTTTAAAATGCACCTAAATTGGCTGAAATTCGTCTCGAATTTCGTAGGAAAATAGCATGGAATTGCAACGCTTTTAAATTTACACCAATTATACAGAAAATGTTTCGTGCTTCGAGCAATTTATTCAAAATATTATCATTGCAACTTTTTATTATCAGATCATAGTATTCCCTGTAGAAACTATTTTATAGTGACAGATCTGCTTTATATAATTCGGTAAGATATTGAAAATGAGTGTTTGAAAAACCGGCGATTTACATACAACGTATAAAAAACAAGCCTGAAATCTTAAGTGCTCATCTCATAAGATGAAAGTGAATCTTCTATTAAATTAAATATTTAGAGGCTAAAAAAACGCCCACAAAATCAGTTTTTATTTTTATTCTTTGCATTTTAAACATTTCCCGTCTTTTGCAGCGAGCAAAACGCCGGCGTTTAAGACGCGTATATACCACTTATGAGGTGCGACCGCAATCCACTTATGTCACGAAAAAAAAATCCTTTTATCGGCAATAAGCATATTAGAGAGAACGAGTTCCCGCAAATAATATGAAAAAACGCCGATTATCCGGAAGCCCCCTAGCGAACGCTACCGATAATCGATAATTATTGCGTGCGAAAAAATCCAGGTGAAAAACAACAAAACAATGGGGAAAAAAAACAGGCGAAGATTGCGGGGCCAATTGCGATTATGCGTAAAATAGACAGAAGAAAGAAAATAACAACAATAGGGGGAAAAAACCTAGCCTGAATCACGCCCTTGTACAGGGCGAGTCTTACCAACAGGTGTTCGGCACAATCACGAATAATCAACAGGTAATGTTTTTTTTTGAAAAAATCTTATGTATAAATGTAGGCCCTTTGCTGGTTAAAGACATTTTCTAAATGTTGCCATTAGCTTTAAAAATAAAAAAAATATTGAGCTAGTGCTCAAAATATTCAACATTTTACCAAGAAATAAAATTATAATAATAACTAAAGATACCATGGGAAGATTAATTACACCCCTATCACATTACATCTTTGTTAAAAGTAAGGCACTTAGCTGAATTTAATTGAAACAGACCATGTTTCCCTGTGTCGAATATATAGTATCGTAGTGTATAATAGCTAATGTTCAAATTGTACGTTATTTTATATTAATAGTACACATTATATACGACATTCGTTATATTTGTACATATAGGCATTAACATTGCATAGAGTATTGCATAGAGTATTGCATAGTTCATGTAATTTTCTATAGCATGCAATCCCTGGTTTTCGGAATAGGGTGTTATGACCTACAGGGTGCCATGATAAATTTAAACAGTCCTAATTTAGAGCATAAAATTTATCCTATTTTAAAAACCCTTTTTTAAATATCCCTAAAAATATTTTACACGGAATCTACAGGGTGTCCAAATGCATAGTTTAGCTTAACTTTCACCTCCCATTTTCGATTAACTAAGGACAACGTTTACTTCCATAGGCAATCGCAGCCTAAGTTTAAGCATCAGTACTTCGTTGTATTATTTCCAAAAAAATCATAAAAGCCTTCCCATAGAAAAATTCTTGAATTTCAATTCGAAGAGGTTATAACTTTTAAATTTGACAAATCGTCAAATCCCACACCCGGTAGTTTCCAGCCTTCGTTACGACCCGTGTGAGTGTTTTGCGGCAAACTCTACATTTAGGCTCGTTTTTAAGTGCCCCATAAAAAGCTCTTTGCGTGCGAACGATAATGTTCATTAAACTTTTAAGTTTATGGACGTTTTCGAAGTGGGGTGGAGCAAATTGCCTGAACAAAAAAGCGGTCCATCACCAGTTGCGCATTCATCGACCGATGGACAGATTTAAGGGAGGACAGGAAGAGAAACAAAACAAAAAATATATAGCTTTAGGGGCAGGTTTAACTGCTAACGTTTACGAGTTTATATGAAAAGCAGTTATAAGTTTACGACCTTAATTCCCGGAATAAAACGTCTAGTTTGGCGACCATAAACCCAGTCGCTGTATGGACTGCGTACACAATAAAAACTACGTGCGCAAATACAAAATCCTGAACTTAATCTACCAAAAATAGGATTTTTTTTTCAAAGTTAATTTATGCAAGAGGCAACAAAACAAAACGATTTTGCATATAAAACACGCGCCGCTTTTCCCTTAAATCAATTTATGGGAAAATCAACTAACCCTCGCCTACAGGTTTAGGGGGAGAATTAAACGTGAAAAAAGGGTCGAGGGCTCGATACGTATCGCTATTCGATGCATTTGCAAATTTATTTTTTGGCCGGCCCCCTGACAGCATAATTAGTCGTAGATTCTGAGAAGCAAAGGGGAAAAAATCCATTGATTTTCGAGGAAAAATCAATCCGTTCTCAAAAAAAAATTACCTTACAGGAAAGAAAATGTGAAAGTGCGAGAAGGTACATTAAGTTTCCAAAATTGCCACCACATATTGATTACGTGACTATGACGTCATGTAAATTTACTTGCCTTTAGCGTGTTTAACGTACAAAAACACACGGAATAAATGTTAGAGACATGTTTAGATGAAAATGCTACAATACTCTTTCATTAGCAGATATACGAACGAGTAGTCGAAAAATCTTCAATAACGTCTTTCAACGAAATTTAAAAAAAATTACACTATTGATTCTAAAGACTGCGATTTTCAAATTTTTTAATTATCAGATTTTTCAATCAGGTAAAAGTAAACCTTTAATTTAAAGTAATTTTTAATTTCTTCAAAATTTTGTAATGTTGGCTACCCCTGGAAAATGGCAAACAATGCATACATCTAAGTATACAAAAGCAGCTATAGTATAGGAGTTGTAGAACATGCTGCCCTTGTACTTAGGCTGCATGTGCTTTCTTCGGTGTACGTATGGATTGCCACTAATCACATTTTTCAAATATTTCCACGTTTTTCCAGATAATTATCGCTTTTGGAGACTAAAAATGCCACATTATACATCATAAATGTACCAAGCACTGGCATCCCAAAAAATGGTGCAATTTAAAAACTACTTGGAATAAGGGTGTAAGAGGCTTTTGGATTTAAAAAAAGCACACCAGAAATTTAACAGTACAAAATGTTATTTAAATTTTATGCCCATATGTCAGCAAATGTCGTTCAAATTTCACTCGGCCCCAAGCTTCACCCCCTCCCATTATCCCGGCGAAACGTGGAGTAATCTATTTTCTCAGAAGAATTGAAAACCACGAAATTAAAATAACAATGCAAATTCGCCGAAGAGATACGATTTTTCCGCCCGTTTTTAACACGCTTTTTGTGGCTCATCAAAAGGGCAAAAAATGTGATTAAATTTGGCTGCATGACGAATGAGAAAATATCGAGTTCAAAATTAAATTTCTGCTCAATGCGAGAGTGTGTGTGTGGTTGGCGCTCGGCGAGGCACCTAATATCAAATATGAATGATGGCTTCGAATTATTTATTATCAGGTTCCCTGACAATATTTCACGATGCAAATCACGTCATTTCAAAACGGAAAAATATCTAGGAAAAAAAAATGTAATTTCTTCACACGCCGTAAAATACACGTAAAAGCTGTTCAGCTAACTGAACGTGAAAAAAAATGCGAGGGCGAAACATAAATACCAGTGTTGAAAACATTCAATTTTCACAGAAATATTGTTTTGTTAGCAAAAGTGACATTTTAATCCCTCGCATTAATGTCACGTTGAGTCCTAAATCCTTAGTTACAAACCTCCCTTCCTTTTTCATACCACAAACTGAATCCATACACAGGGTTCCCACAGCTTAAGTCAAATAAAAAACCCTAAGTTTTCCAGGTTTCCCTAGGTTAATTTAATTATTTTCATGACTTTTAAGGTTTCCTAACAGACCATTGAAAAGTGAACATAACCTGAATTTGAACATAAATGTTGTTAATCAGTATCGCGTGTGAGGTCTAGAACATTCCATGATAAATGAACAAATGTGCTTCAATTAATTAGCGGAACGTCACAGACAAAAATGCCCACATTCTCTACGAAGAAATCATAAGAAATTGAAGATTTTAAGAAAATAAAACATGCAAATCGAGATTTTGCAACGAAAAATTGTACGAAACATTACAAACGAAAATCACAAAGCATGGATTTTGTAATACATTTTTAAACTTTGTGAGGAAATATCAATTACATGTAACAAAACGTTGTGGGCAAAACAATTAAAACGACTTGCAAGTCACACATTTTGGCACATACATTAAAACTTGCTTGGAAAATTAAAAAAAAAACAAAGATAATTAATCACGGATTTTGGAATACATTTTTGCATTTATTTTTGAATAAATAAAATTCGTAGGAAAGATGTTTCGAAAAATTAATCACGAGTCATGGATTTCGCTAAATGATTCAAAGTTTAGATCACATCTGACTCTCACATTTTTCAAAATTATCCTGACTTGCCCCAGGTTGAGTTAGAA
This sequence comes from Rossiulus vilnensis, assembly GCA_034700785.1. NCBI lineage: Eukaryota > Metazoa > Arthropoda > Diplopoda > Julida > Julidae > Rossiulus > Rossiulus vilnensis. The sequence continues at coordinate 35,704 of JAQIXS010000346.1, read as the reverse complement.
CTCTAAACAAAAACACGTTTTAAGCATCTTAAATCTTGTCATAAATACATTGATTTTCCCTAAATTTAGGTTTGAATTATAATAATAAATATATATATGTATACATAAAGTAAGAACACTGATCAACACAAACATTTTAAGCATAATAAATCTTGTCATAAATTTATTTATTTTCCCTAAATTTAGGTTTGAATTATAATACTAAATATATATATATATGTATACATAAAGTAAGAACCCTGATCAACACAAACTTTTTAAGCATAATAAATGTTGTCATAAATATATTTATTTTCCCTAAATTTAGGCTTGAATTATAATAATAAATATATATATATATAAAGTAAGAACTCTGATCAACACAAACTTTTTAAGCATAATAAATCTTGTCATAAATATATTTATTTTCCCTAAATTTAGGTTCTAAATTACAGTTTTAAAAAACAATTGTTTTACTAACAATATAAATATTTTTCATTCTTGAGCCTTCTTTCGTATACGTTTATCCCCTTGCCTTGTTGAAATTAGAAGTCCAAATTTAAATTCAATTCTATTTGCATGGACTTGCCAAGCTACCATCTTAAGAAATCCTTTATGGACGGCCCTTAAGTAAAAACGGAAACAATCGAAGCCCCCAACTTAGTCGGCAATAAATGAAATAAACTTAAGTCTCGGTTATAAAAGCAGGCGAGACGAGAGCGCAAATTACGAAAACGCCGCAATAAAGACTGGAGGAAAACAAGAATAAGAAAGAAAAAAAGCAGAAAATATGATATTATCTCAAGAGCTCTTCTGCGCCATTTATGAAGATTATCATTCATACATACATTGTTTATATGGCAGACACACAAAGAGCAATAATAATACAGAATTGCGTTCAACTCAAAACGAGTGCAGAATATGGAAAACGCCGCCGTTGCCAAAACTTAATTAAAATTTATATTTTTAGAAAAAAAAATAACAAATAGATTACGGCCAAGCGATGACGTCAGAGGAGGCCCTATTGGCGTACGGAGACAATTATCACCACGACTGACTTTTAAAAGTCAGTTACGTTAATTAAATCAGTTTTCAAGGACTGCCAAGGTATTTTTGACATTGGACCAGTAAAACGTTTGTTTAATGGCTTTCCAATGACATTAAAGACCTCAACTCTTGTCATGGACCTTTACATTTAACGTTAACGGCTGTCCAATGGGTTCTAAGGCCACAATTCTTATCAAAGACTTTACACATTGGGCCCCTACCGAGATCATCAAAATATACGACCCTTGCGTTAATCAAACGACTTTTAAAGGAGTACCAAGGACTTTTCATGTTAGGCATTTATCAAGATCGTAATATGGAGAAACTTTAAATTCATTTAATGTCTTCCAGTGGATTTCAAGGGCTTCAGTTTCTTTCCAGGACGTTTCACATTTAACATCTTTCAGATGCTCAATGTGATACGCAAATGGATAACCTAATGGACTACTCTAACGTTAATTTAATTACATTCCAATGACTATCCAAGCCCTTTCGCACTTGGCATAAGCTAACTTCATTAAAATAGATGTCCCTTACGTTAATTCAATTGACTTTTCAAGGACTGTCGAGGACCTCATATTAAGCATATACCAAAACATCGTCAAACAGATCAAACTTAAACTTAATTTAACGTCTTCCAGAGATCTTCAAAGGCCTCAATTTCTATGAAGGACATTTCACATTAGGTATCTTTGAAGGTCATCAAAACATAATTCCTGTACTTTAACATTCTCCAAGGACCTCAACGACTTTAATGAACGGGGTTTTTTTTTAACGAGAAATCTTTAAATAACAAAATAAAATATCTAAATAAAACACGATGACGTCCATTCACAACAATGACATCACAATTAGGTTGTATTTAGCAGTGCATTAATGGTTGTAAGTGAAAAGTTTCACTGCCTACACACTTTAATGAAACCCTGTACATTTTTCTCACAAGGGTCAAGTGTTAAAAGCGCCTGTTCTCCAGAGTCTAGAACGTCCAGTGCTACATCTCGGCCACCAGTGGCGCCCCCTGGCCATCCTGTCCATCGTTAATTATTCGCCTAATGAAAAGGACGTGTCGTAAAACCGGATCCGGCCCGCCCTCTGACAACCGAAAATCAGTTCCGGTGAGCCCAATTAGCGGAATTGAAGGGGAACCCCCTCATCCACCCCTTTTGCTCTTCGCTCGTAGTTTTCGGACGCAATTCACAACTACTGACCGTTTGCGTGATCATTAATAAATCAGAGGACCTAAGCGAGAAGTGTAGACTTGCGTGATATCGGCTTTATTGCCACCCCCTAGTAATTAGCAAAAACCCCTCAGAAAATTCCAGAAGCTTCCAAAATTGTTGCCTTTCATGGCTGCAGGGAGAACAGCTTGGCCGGAAAGTCGAAAGGCTAGGGTGGACACTGTCCAGGGGCGATTTCACGGTTAATCCATCGCCGGTTAATTGAACTCGTCTTCTACAAAGTGTCCCAGACCCATGGAAGCTTGACCAGAATCGAGGGACCCCTTCACCTTCAATACAGCTCCATTAATAAGTATTTTATCAATTTAAAAATTAAATAAATACAGGTCTTAAAAACGTAAATTACTGCATTTTTGAAAGAATCAGATAAAAATTAACTGATACGGAATTCGTCTTGACATAAGTGCAAGTCTAACTAGATATGTTTACGGAGAAAGACATTTAGTATAAAACTGAGGCAGATGCAATAAGCAACATTAAGTAAAAAATCGTAAATTAATGGTAGTAACGTAGGTCTATAGTTTTTGCAATGATTTCCATTCTATTATATTATTACTAATTCATTTTCATGAAATCTATTCGTAAGATGACTGAGATTTTTACAAGTTTCAAATCATAATTAATAATTTCAATTTTGTAAACAAAGTAAAAATAACCAATAAGATGATAATTTAAGATAGAAAAAGTGTTTGAAAGCTAATGAGGAAAACAAAAAAATGCTCGATATTAAACAAATTTAACAAATAAGAGTGAAACCTGCCAAATTGACCAGCTTGCTATTTAGACCACTCGATCATAGTGACCCATTTTTATAGTCCCTTGAGAAAGCCTAGTCTATACTGCTAATGTCAATCTGTTTGCAATAAAATGACCACCTGATTACATAGACCGATTTTGTCAGGTACCATTAGTGGTCAATATAGAACGGTTTCATTTTATTATAAATTGACCTCAACCTGATCAAACGTCAGAAGAGACAAGCTGGTGCGTTAAACATATAGTCATTTAAATTATTTTTAAAAATGAAGAAAAATTCAGCCTATCAAAATTCAAATAAAAAAAATCAAAGCCAATATTCGGTACCAAACGAAGCTTTTCATCATATCAAGATTGATTCTTGATAAGCAAAATTTAAATTAATTTCGTAAAAATTTGGTGCAATTCCAGCACAAGCTCGGTTTTATTTCCAGGCCATGCAAGAAGTTTTCAATTATTCGCAGAATAAAACGTAGTGTGAGGGCGGCCATCGTTCATAGTCAGAAATATGATATAAGAGACATATATCCCCCTCTTAACATTTGCGCAAAAAAAAATCAATTCGACAATATTACAGATTTTATGGCAACATGAAACCGAAGATACGGCACGCATTTCGAGAGCTCCCTTTTTATATTTCTGGATAATTTATGGCTGCCAGAATACACTCTTATAGTTTATTCATGGAGCGAATCGTTTTTATAAACTTTTAAATATGTCTACAATTGCTCTCGTGTACTTAAGGGCTGAATTTGACGTTTAAAACTTTGCGATAATTTATGAAAAAGCCGAGCTCGTATCGTTTTATCAAAATGACAAAAACTAACGTTGGGAACATTCGTGGTGTTGCAATTAATTCACGTCAAAATTTTGTTTAAAAAAAACACCTAATTCATCGAAAATCAATACGTGTAAGAAGAAAAAAAAAGATTTATGAGCAAAAAGCAATGCAGGGGTCTGGCAAATGAAGCGTATCGAGGAAACTCCAAGGGCCAAAGGTCTTAAATGCACACCTACACATTCTAAGAATTTCATTGAAACTCAATTTGTCTTTACTTTTAATGACAATAATTTTCAAAAAAAAAAAAAAAAACCTTAACCTAATCTAGTTACAATCGATGTTGCCAGACAGGGTCTACTTTTTAGGGGGAATTTTCTACTTTTGTTCAGTGGTAAGGCTGAAAATCAATCGTTTTAAAGCACATTGACAAAACAAGGATCAATAAATCATTAATGATATTCAGAAACGCACTGAATCTTTGATAGCAGCACTTTGAGTGAATAAAAAAAACATAGTGCATCACTTAAAATTGTATTTCCAGGACCTGACCATTAACGAAAATTTCACAACGTTAAAGGAATAATTTCGAATATGTTTTAAATACGCACTTGTTTGAAATACCAAAACATTCTGAAATTGTATGTAAGTCTGAAATGCATTTTAATATTTGTTTTAAAACGCCAAAACGCATTCTGAAATTCGTTTTGAGCTCCAAGATGCATTCTTAGTATTTTTAACATGCGATTTAACTCAATATTCTAAACATTTATTAACATGAAAATGCAATTTAGAAACTTGTATTAAAAAACAAACAGCATTGTGAAATTTGTTTTAAAGATTACTGTTCTAAAACGCTAGCTGATAGTTGTTTATAAGCCCATTCGTGCAAAAATATTTACCTAGTCTCAGTTTTTAGTTTCATCCTAATTTCAAAATGCATTTCATTATGCTTTTTCTATTAATTTATATTTCTGTACATTTTATAACCGTAAATGAATTCCACAAAAACCTGCTTTGTCTTTGAATTTCTTAACGCATTGTAAGAAATCAAAATGCATTCAATGAAATTAGAATACGTCGTCTCCAGTTACACGTTTTAAAATTTCTAATTTTTAATTTCAATTTAAATACATGTATTAGTAATTTATAAATCGGCATAAGGAAATATAAAAGTAAAAATTATAAAAAAAAGTTTTCAATAAAGTATACGAATTACATGCAAATTGAACCTTTAAAACTACCTGAAATAAAATTATTTCATAATTAAGGCACATAACTTTCGCCCACCTGACATTTACGGATATTTGCAGAAGATAAACTGTATTTTTTTTCTTCAACTGAATCCGCTTGGACTTTTTCCTTGTAATATGCAGATGAGATTATTTCGATCCAAAACATCTTAAGCAACAATGTACTTTTTACGTGAAAAAAAAACATCTTCTACGATCTCACACAGATCCCACTGGGACATACTTTATTTATTTCATCGTATTATGCACTCAAAAAGTTTTTGCATGGCTCTATAATCGTAATAGCTTAGCAATAAGCCTCGCATATTTGCCTTCCTTCGATGTTTTTATTTATTTTATTTCGTTTTGTTTCATTTATTTTTCATGCTAAAAGCTATTTCGAGCTCGACTGAGAACAAACTAAGGCATAATAGAGTTCAGCTATTTTTCAATCCAAAGTAAATAATGAAAGTTTCGTAAATAAAAACTAATTTTTTTTTACAAAATGTATTAGTTTGGGCCAGCAGCGGGAAAAAAAGACGTATTAAATGTCAAAGATCGTGAACAATTTACTCCTTTGTTTTTTTAAAAATGTTATTTAATTTTCTCGTCGAGAACGACGTAATTTATTTCCAAAAATAACCAATTCCACTTTTATTAAGTTGAATAAAACTGCTTTCGAATTGTCACGAGTATAATTTTTAGTTAAATTACAGAAAGTACGAAAGCTAAATAAGAACAAAATTGTTACAGGCCTATCACTTATTTTGGACACTTATAACAGACTTCTTTATCATCTTGTAGTGCATTTGTTACTTATTATTAATTAATGTTTATCAATATGAATGCGTAAACACTCATGAGCTTTAATTTTACCTGCAATTGATAACCTTTTCATTTTGGTTCATTTTGGCACCCATAACCCTTAATTCGTTTCATTAAAAACGTTGGTTATGAATTAATTTCTGCATTAACAATTTAAAATATAAAATCAATTTCTTGATATCCACAGAAAAGAGTCTGCACTGATTTTTAAGCGCCTTAAACTAAGCATTCTTTTGGCAGCATATAATTGTCATGCTGCTTAAAACAATAAGACCCAAAAATGATAAATATAAATTGGTAACTTTCAAGACAAGAAACAAAAATCGAAAATTTCCCTGAACTAAAAGGTGTTTGAAAATAACAATAAAAATCATAAATAATGACTTGTCACTTAAAATGACAAAAATTACAGAAATACGTTATGACGACCCATATAACAAGGTTGTTTTTAGAGGAGGAGGGAGAGGTATGATGAATGTCATTTTCGCATAATTTCCACAACCCAAAAATCCCAAAACTGTGGATGTTTACATGCAACTGGGTTCTAGCGCTTCCCTTCCTAGTGGGAAATCATACGCTCTTTGATGGATATAATCCCAAAAAAGGCATTCAGGATTTTTTCCTCCTTCATTTATCTCTCTTCGTCTGCATTTACGAGAATAAACTTCGCCTTTTTTGGGGAGCTCGAAGGTCGGAAAAAAGTAAATATTCGCCGAAATAAAAATATATATATAAAAAACAGCACCGGCCTCGTCGAAGACGCTGGTTAGGATAACAACTTTTTTTCATTATCCATTTGAGATTCGGCAAACAACCTTGGCTAACAATGGTTCCCTTGTGGACCCTAAAACTTGTTGAATTTTCATACAGCATTAGGAACACGGTGGGGCCATCTGCAAGCCTCCAAAAAAACGACTGTTTTTCCAAACACTTACAGACCAGAAGAGGTTTCTTTTTTTATTTCAGAAAGAGAATAACACGCCCTTGAAAAAAAGATCTGCCAAGTAGAGCATTTTTTATGTGATGTAAACCAACGAGAGTGAAGAGAAAATAAAAATATTAATAATGAAACAAAAACCATTGTTTCTTGTTGAGTGTGGCAAAGAAACATGAAGCCACCCACACAATACACAGGGGGAGGGGGAAGGGAAGCCGGAAGTAAAGGACCATTGAGATGTTTCGAGATTTTTAGGGCCCCCTGTATAGAATGATTTAGGAGAATGATGATCCTCTCGATGAAGCCTCTAAAAGATGGACATTAGAGATTGCAATCTAGTTTTTTCTCAAGTTTCAGTTTTCATAAGTAAAAACAACCTTTACAAATTATAAAAAAAAAATAAGTCAGACCCTAGTGGACAACAAATTCTACACGAGAAAAAATATTAATTATAATAAGTTTCTGAAAAAATTGTGTAATTATTTTGCATAGTGGGCATACCTTTGGGAAATATTGTCTAAAAACAATGAAATGCGACGACACTATGATGGCCAGAGTACGCGAGGCCGTGCAACAGCGCCACCTGCAGTCACGACACTATCGCAATATCAGAATGGGAAGGAAAGTACTCCATTGTTCATTTTCAACATCTGGCAAGAACAATACGTATGCCCCTGATCCAGCCATCACATGAATTGTTGTCGGTGAGCGTTTGGACGCCATGAAAAATGGACAAATCTCGACTGTAGAAATGTTGGAGCTAGAAATATACGAGGTAAAGATGCGAGAACCATGCGGATCCGGAGTCTGAAGAGACAAGACAACGCAAGAGATAGTAAATGAGCAGCTGCAAAGAAAATATAACAAAAAAAAATAATGGGATTTCATAGAAGGTGGCCAAGAAGCACAATCGGGGAAACGTGAAAAGTAAAAGCACAAGAGAAAGAAGTTGCTGAAGAACAATGTCATGGCTAATAGAATCACTATTGTTTACTCCAAATAAGTGATCAGCCTTTAACAATAGGCATCGATTGTGAATGTTATCACACGATGACCACAAGGACGGCAATTTCAGCAATGTTTGGATATCTTGATACCCTCCATGTAGGAAAATCATGCCACTAAAAGAAGCGGTCATTGGAGGATCGACAGCTGGGATAGTATGAGGTGCCCAGCTGACATGCAGTAGGCACCACATACTACTGTTACTCAAAAGAAGAAAAAAACTTAGAAATTAATGCCATACTAGAGAAAGGCTCACTATGCTTGCCATTTTTCAAGGGCTGTGGCGCACTGGATTTGGACAACCTTAAATACTGATGTCCATTTGAAAACGATAGTGATAGGAACTGTCGAGAACTTGTGTCCATCCTTAATAGGTCACACATGATGATACAACAGCGCGAGTGGGCAGGTGATTTATTAAGCACATAATGGGCAGAATTGTCATTCGCAAACCAATAGCAAAGGGCAATAGATCATGTGGTTTAATCACGTGGTTTTAGGATTTTAAAGTTGCAGATGATAAGGGGTGAAATCCATATTCACCCCCTCACGGACTGAAGTTAAATACTGATCAGTATCCAGATTTATTTCCTAGATTCAGTATTGGACATACTAACGGCAAGTGTCCGTCCCTTTAACTGCGGTTTTGCTAGACAGTAGATAAGGACAGCTCACATCTTTCTGAACCATTCATGTGGCACTAATCAGATGAGGAGGGCTCAATCGAGCAGCGCCCCTTTATTTCCATTCACACAAACGACACCAGATGGCGCTCATTGCAGTGGAACGCTTGAACGATCCAGTCATAGGTCATCCGGGTAAATACCGTATCCGGGCTCCGTTCGACGATTCCTTCGGTGGCCAAACAACCTGCGCTCCAGTGTTTAAAAAGCAAAGCAATAAGCTCCCATTGTGTTCGTTTCCATAGGGCCTGCACCGCGAATTTGCACGCCTCAGCACCGCCATTTAAAACGGAGGTCGTTTTACACGCTCGCGTTAAAGCTGCTCCCAAAATCGCCATCGGAACCATTGTTTTTGCAGCAGGCCATAGGGAACAAGAATGGCAAATGAGGAGACAATGGCGGACGATGATGACAAAATGCGGGCAATGGCGGCTTGTTCGTTTATCGGAGACCCATGACTGATGAAGGATAAACTAGGAGAGATTAGGAATCAAGCAGATAATGTGATAGGAAAGCACAGTAAAGTTTTAGAATGTGACAGAAACGTTAAGCAAGGCATTGCAAACTGGAATGTAATAAAAATGAAATGTAGCATAGCATGGAATGAAATAAAATACAGTTAAGAAGTGAAGGAAAAAAATTGGAGACAGTGAAAGTACGTGCACTAAAATGTGATTATATCAAACAGTAATTATGTTATAAGGAGATAGAGAAGCATTATGCAATAAAAATAAAATGGAGTGATTGAAAGTGAATTGAAGTGAAGAAGGTGAAGATGTAAAGAAGGTAGAAAAGAAGTTAAAAATGGAATGCCTACGATAGTGTAGGAGACGCAACGTAAGACAGTAAAAATGAAGTTGAAAAAGGAATGGAAGATCATCAGACAGTTGTGATTAAATGTCGAAGGCAGCTGAGGTAAAGAGACATTAAGAATACAGTGATATGAGAAAGTAAGAGTCACAGTGAAGGACAGTACAAATCAAGTTGGGAAGTTTGGAGACAGTAAAAAGAGAAGTGGATAATAGAATGATAGGGTACGAGACAGTAACCAATGAAATAAGGTAATGGAAAAGTGAAAGACAGTACAGCTGAAGCATATGAGGTGATGGAGATAGTAGGAGGCAGTAAAAAAAAGCTGAAAATGGATTGATCAATTTTGAGGCAGCAATGGTCTTGACCAATACTGTTGCTACAAAAGGTGACTGTCGAGCCTGGTGTTTGTCTGCATATTCCATCTATCTTTCAATTTTGCCGCATAAGCCATTTTTTTATTTTGACTTATTTAGATTTTTTTAGTTTTTCGTGACAGACTCTTGGCAATAAATCATCGAATGGCGTCAATTTTAAATAAATTTCGCTTGGTAAATTAGGCCGGAAGATGAGGTCTGGCAGACATGTTCTCCAGCTGCTTCCTCTTGGCGTTTGCAGAGGAAAAGGAGGAAGACTAGGAGGAAGTAGGAGGACGTTCAGTGCACATCACTGCACAACTGCACCAGCGGAATGTGCAAGGGGAGAAAACAGCACATCCTGACGGAGCAGAAGAAGAAGATCAGTCATGATTTCGAGGACAATGGACATCCCCTGATGGTCCACTGAGCACCCAGTTTCAATTCTGGCGTCATGCTAAAATTGTCAAATATACGTCATGTTTGCATCGAGGAGATTTTGATTTCATAAAAGTAAAAAATGACAACATTTATATGCTATTTGTATTGCACTTTCTGATATTTTTCTTAACTCAGTTATTGAATTTGAAGTCTGTAAAAATGCACTACCCCTATGTATTTTAAGGGAAAAGAAGTTTCATGCATTTCAAGGAAAAAAATCTACATCAAATACGAAATTTCGTTTGCATTTCAAAAGATGAATTCTAACAAGATTTTTTTATGCGTTAGAGAAATACATTTCCAAGCCATCAAACATAAATTGCTATTCATTTCAGAACGAATATTCCTTGACATTTCAGTAAAATTGTCATGCATTTCAGAAAAAAAATTCTATATTAATTTTTTATGCAAAATAAACGTTTAATATTTTGAGCCTGAATGTTCTGTACATTTCAGAATAAATGTTCTCTACATTTATGAATGCATTTTCTATAAATTTCAGAAAAAAAAACCCTATTTCAAAATGAATTGTTGGTGCATTTCATACGACTTTTATGCGTATTTCACAATAAATTTGCTATGCATTTCAAAATGTATTTTACGCTCATCATAAACACATTCTGATGCATTTCAAAACAAAATTTGCAAGCATTTAAAAAGAATTATCTATACACTTCATAATGTATTTTGTATGAATTACATAAAGATTTCTCTATTCATTTTCCTCCGAAATCAGTTTATTATCAATTTCTGATCGCTTTACTATGCATTTACATAGACAGCTTAAAATAAGTATCGACATTATTTTTCAAAATATATACACATATCGCTATGCATGGTGGCCTCGTGTGCTAACGTACAATTTCAGTTCATGACCAGTCGCGATTCACTATGCAAATATGCTTTCATCATTATTCATGGTTGAAATTTTATTTCTTGAGCCTGTCAAAAGAGTCAGAAGTCCATTTGATGGAGCGCCATTTGCATATGTGAGCGTCGCGGTGACGCAGCACCAAAAATAAATTATCGCTAATCGATATTTTCAAAAAATGACGAGCTCCCTGTGTGTTCCTTCATCCACCACTGATCGAAAATTCAACATATATTTCCATATCAAATTATAGCAGATACGGAGTGGACATCTAGTCATGCATTCAGATGAAAATGGCTACTGATTAAAAAATAAACCAATATTAAAACATTACGATGTGAATACTTCAAGGTTAACTTTTTAGCAAAGACAGATGAGGAAACAATTCAATTTGATTAACTCCGGAAATTAGGGTTTTACTTAAATATAAAACATTTAAACGTTTTCTTAAAATACATGAAATTGAAACAAGTTTTAGATCTACAGTTTAAAAAGAAAAAAGCTATTTTCCTTTTGAGAATTTTCCATATAGAAATGTAGTACTTAAATCAAGACTTTGTTAAAAAAATGTATTGAAAAAATATTTTAGAAATCTAGCATACTAAAACCCTTTTTTGTAAAATTAAATTTTACAGAATTTTACAGTAATTAACAGAATTTTCAGAAAATTATGCGAATTGGATCATCTTTTTGGAAATTCAGAAGTACACTATCTTTTTTTACATTTGACATTAATAAATGGTAAATGTCAGACATGTTTAAATGCAATGCTAGAATTCATTGCTTTATATATTCGGCACATTTTTTTAAGTACAGGAAATGTTGTACACTTCTTTAAATATACCAAATGCAATTTTTGTTTAAAGTAAAGGGCGTATCGTTTTTTTTTTACAAATTTACTACTGGCAATTAAGAATATTTCACAATAATACATGAAATGAGAGCAATTCCAGTATACACAGAAAAACCGCAGGGCATTTTCTCCAAATACTGATTTCCTGACTTCACAAATTCTTGACATTTTCTTAAAATAAAGACGATGCTTCATTTTAAATATAGCAAATGCAGGTACGTTTTATTGAGGATGTCATAAAATGTGAAAATCTTTTTTTGAAGGAAAATACTGAACAGAGTAATTCTGATTTTATTGTCAGTCTTGACCATTGCAATCTCTGTTTACAACGAAGGCCAAATAAAAAGAACTCCAAAAGTAATGCTGGCAATCAAAATGAAAAAGTACAATTTCTTCTGTGAACAATAATGCGGCAATGGACGCCAAAAATCGGAAACTTATGTGACCCAAAAGGGGTGGCAGAGAACCCTTGCATGGCCTTAGGTCCCCCTTGAAGAGTCCCTATGACGTGGCTCTGCCTTAGAACCAGGATCATTTCCAGAGAAAATTTCTCAACCACATGAACAATTGGTAAGATACCAAAGGGGGGTGCCTTGCCCAACTGATAAGAGTAGAGCAAGCCCATCATTCCTCCCCCCCCCCTCTTAAGAACTTCACTTCCTGTACATTATTGTTTCAATAACTGGTCGTTGCTATTATTCTTCCTTCTGGTAGCCCAAAAACGCATTTGGAGGAAGAAAAATCGCTCTCATAAATAAATGAAAACAATTGCGTAATGGCTAGACCTAAAGTGAAAACACTTTTTTCCGGAGGTAAAGACATATTCGAATGAGCCATTAGATGGTTTTTCTCTTTTTTCTATTGCATCTTTGAAAAAAAAATATTGACAGAAAAGTGCTCTTCAGAGCAGGTACCATTTCCACAAGTAAACGTGTACCACAACGTAATGTGTCAATATCATAAGATTCATGTGTGAAAACGGCCTTAATACCGTTGTGATACACGTGTATTTGAATGTCTCTGACATCACACGTGTAACGGCATCATACTAGAGACAATGATTAATATGCTTAAGTATTTTTTGAAATTAGCTTTGTCCAACTTTTTTTTTGTTTTGTTACCAAAATGAGTTTACAGTAAGAAAACCGATTTTAGAGCATTACAGGATTTGCGAATATACTTTTAATGAAATCTTGGAATTGATGGCATCCTGGAACAATGGGGTATTCAAGCCGATAGTTAGAGGAAAACAATGGTAGGCCGCCATTTTTAAGATTCCCCAAATCCTAGCATTGTGCATTTTAAAACCGTTTACGTCCATGTCACAATAGTTTTATTGCGCTGCTGCTGCACCGCCTGGAGGATTTTTAAAACGATGGTGGTTTTTTTTTTCTTGAGCATTTATTTCTCTCACGGTGTATTTTACTTTAGTTGAAATTGAGCTTTTAAACCTCGCTATTGTCTCCGGTGTGGCTTCATTTCGAGCGAAATGCCATTGTTGAAACGAGAAAAGATAGTGACTAATGGGCCCTTTGTTCAATTCCTGATTAAAACGAGTCGTGGGAATGTTGCTAACGAAAGCTGCTTTTGCTTGAACTGGTAACCTATCGGAAAAAGCAGATTTGTTTCCCCCCCCCGTTTTTTTGTTGCAAAATTGCAAATTTGTTAATTACAAATTAGAGGAGATGAGAAAACTTCGAATTGTTTATTTTTATTACCAAGCACGGGGGTAATTTTTAAAGTAAGATATTGAATCCGTATATTTTTATTTTGAAACCACCAAAAAACAATTGTATCTATTTGTATTAAAATTTTAGAAAATGACAAAACTTTAGGCTAAGCTTTGCATGAGTAAAAGTATTAAGTTAACTATATTGGTTATTTATATAACAATAGTGCAATTGGTGCCTATAACATACTTATATTAGTTTTTTTTAAATAAAAACTAATAAATTTGGTTACACTTGTAATAAATTAATTTTATACTAATAAATGATGTAATGCCTTGAGCTCTTATTGGTTTAACCTATGTAAGTTTAGCTTCATGAATTGTCATTTTTTAAAGTTTGATAATTTTATCTAAAATTTGATTTTTCTTGACATTTTGGTAAGAAGATAAATAATATAAAAATATCGCCATTGATGGTGAATGTTAGAAAGTACTTTATAATCAATATTTGATTAAACTTTCAAAACCTTTTTTTTTTAAAAAAAAAACGTCAACTATGCTACAGAGTAATGAAATCAATCACAAAAGGAGCTTCACTATCTGATGTTTAAAATGAAAATAAATTTAGAAAAAAAAAACGTGATGTAGTGTAGCTGAGACGATGAAATAAAGAGGGTTAAGACAATGTCATTGATAATGTATTTTTAAAATTTTATTTCATTTTTGATAAAAACTAAAAAATGACAGAACATAAGGCTACACCAGATATGCTCCATCACGATCGTTAATTTTCTATAGAAATATTCACATATTGAATATCGAAAACAGTACAAATTCCGTTGAGAATAGTTCATCCAGAAAGAGCGTTTAGCAACAGCTGTTGTTTTCACCTTAACGTTTTGCCAGAGGTGCTGCCACCTACGTCGTGGGTGGTAAAAAGGCTGTTCATGTTTACAGAGTTATTAATTTAGTCTTTGACATTAATGACATAATCCAAAGGGATTGACATACCATCGCATAAATGCGCATCTGTACTTAATTAAAAATATCGTTAGCAAACACATTTTACGACCATCCTTAGGGCATAAATTAATTAAAGACCAGGATTGCTTTCTTAGTGGACCATTCTATTTTCGTGGGGTCCAAAGAATTTACTTTTTCGGAAATTCATAACAAATGTTTTGAATTCCTAACATGGTTTGGAATCAATAAACTTTCTAAACCCTATAATGGTCAAAACAAGGGCATAAATATGAATTCCCCAAATGCTAATTTATTAATTAATTCATCATAATTAATAATTAATTACAATTTTTATACTTTTAATTGGTTTTAAAACGTTGCCATCACAGCAAAAAACCGTTTCTTAAAGTGGATAACTGACATTAAATAAATTATTTTTGCCATATAAATTTTGGTATTTTCCAAAACTGTGTCAAGATTACACCGAAAAATGCAATGCAGGTGTCAAATTAATAACCTAATAATAGTTAACAAACCTTCCAGTTATTTAATTTGAACAACTTTGGCAATGTTTTGTTTTAAAACATTTAAAAGAGATAGTGAATTTAACCAGATATTTTTAGATCAACAACAGTAGATATTAATTGATTTAATTTATACAGCTTTCAAAACGGATTCTTTAAAAAACATTTTAAATGAAATTATGAATTTAACAATACGTCAGCATAACAATAAACATATTTCGAAGTGGATAAATGAAACTAGTCATCAAATTATTTTGTCAACTATTGCATCATTTTTTTTTTCTAAACTGTCTTATTATCAAACCTGGGTTCGGCCTTGGCCGCGCATGCGCACGGGGTAATTTCGTTTCACTTTTGAGTAATGGCGGTCATAGACCCTCGTAATGGCGAAATACCGAACAAATATCGGTAATATTTCATTTGGCACGCCAACTAATGAAATATTTAATGAGGCTTTGGGCGATGCAACGGGAGTCGTTAACTTTGATGAATTCAAGCCGATAAATTAAATAAATAACATTTGGAGCCTGGCTTCCCTGGCGCCAAAAAATCCAGTTTTTTATATATATATATATATTTCCCGTTCCTTCATTCCTATCCAATCAGAAAATACATAAAAACACACCGAGTAACGATAGGGTAACAGGAAGTCGCCATATGGGGACAGAGAATACTGACATCAATTTATTTTCAGACGCAACGGCAGCAGTTTCATGGCCAATTTCTTTCTTTTCTGATTTTTATGTTATTTGTATGCTATTACTTATGGGATTTTTTCTGGATCGATCTACAGGGTGTCCAGCGAGTCTGTTAACGACCAGCGCAAACATTTTTCGTCTAATTTCACAGCTTGGAATTATGGGTAAATATGAAACTAAATAAGTACGCGTGTAGAAGTAATTAAGTTATTTAAAAAAGTTCATTTTTATTCAGACTGTTTTTATAGGCTGCCATCAAAACATCGAAACTAAGTTTAAATTTATCAAACTTGAACATAAAATTTCTCTAAAATGTTTCTGCCGGTAGCGATTTGACCACCACGTTAATGCATACGATGCATTTCATTGTTTTCATATCGCCATTTCCAACCTTTAGTTCATAACAGCATACATACATGCATGTATTTGCCTATCAGTTGAATATTTTTAATAATGCATTTGCGTAGTTATTTTTAACAAAAACTAATGATGCAAATGTTTAAATTATGTACATATAGCTAAACATTTCATTCATGCATATTTTAGGTGTTTTAATGCAATAGAAAGCCTGAAATTTCATATACTTAAACTGACCAGTGCAATGACTATTCAATTCAACTCAGTGCCCTACAGTCAGCAACTAAATGCCATATGGTAGGGGGGTCAAGCCCATACTACCAATGTAGGATACTATCACCAAGCATTCATTTTTATTTTTAACTATTTAGGAAAATGTCGATTAATCTGTGCCTTTTGATATTTTAGGATTAAACACCAATCGCAGATAAACATAGTTCTCTGTGTGTTCTATTTATCTCCACAGGTCCGATTTATGTCATTTCCCCATGCGATTAGCTTAAAATATCCTACTTTTGCCATACCCCCCGCCCCCATCCAAAAAAATCCCTAAACAGAGGAGGATACTTTCCACTATACTATCGAGGAAACAAACACCCCATTACAGAGCGTCTCTAACCGTTGGTCAATATATTTTGGTCACACAGTTTATATTGGTGACAAATGGCCACTGCACTATACGCAAAGTCTGCAAAGTCTTGGCAAATACACTGTACATATTTCATCGTTATTCGAGGAGATTTGTAACCGTCAAAACTGATTCACGATCCCAAAAATCTGTATTTGCAGAGACCTGCAAACGCCCTGGATGCAAGTGACAATGATTTATTAGTCGGCGTTTATGACGCCACCGATGCAAATTCGAGTGATTAATTAAAAAGGAAAAATAAGTTTTATTTCATGGCAAGTGTTTAAAACGAGACGAAATTTCCTCTCATTTCTTTCCTTCTTTCTCATGGAAATTTGCTGAGAAATTAATGTCGCCCTCCGAATGATCAATGTCTGCTTCTGACAAGGACGAAGATTTTGAGCATATGAACGAAAACCGGCAAAATTTACCGACACAATTTACATAAACTTTATCATTTCAGACATTTTCATTGTGCGAGGAAGAAAAATAATTGTCGTTTTACTGCACTGCGAGGAACAGTTCTAAGGGATCATTCATAAAGTGCATACATGTCTGAGGTTTGAGAAGTGGATATGATAGGCCTATCCACAAATTGAATGATCATGAACTCGACGGGTAGTGGTCAGCACATTTGGGACACAAATTTTATTTGTCGAAAACTGTAAATAATGGCCACTAATGAAGTAACCTGATGGACCAGATGGCGTCAACAACCAAATTTGTAATACATTTGACAGGATTGGGGTAAATAATTCTATACATTTATGGATCAAAGGACGTAGATGTCAATGAAGTCAACAACTATAGAGCACAGGAAGCAAAAATGACTTTTTGAAGTTCTCCAAAGAAATTAATGGGTAAAAAAGTAAAATCCTTAAATTATCAGAAGCGTTTGGGACTAAAACATGTATTAGGTCAAAAAATGCAATTATTGATGGACTATCAGTGTCAAAAAGGAAAATTCCCAAAGCATAAGAGATAATAAGTGCTCAAAAAGTTGAAATTTAAATAAAGTAGAGTAGGTTAACTTTTCCCAAAGTAATTGATTTAATTAAATGAAGGAATAATCGGTAAAACACGAATTATTGATGGACTAGAGGATTTCAAAACGTCAGCTTTTTAATGCACTGTAGGTGGTAAGAGGTCGAAACCTGAAAACCTTTTAAACATATAAAAGGACGAAGTGGTCTAAAATGGGTTAAAACATTGACTTTTTAATGGGCTAAATGGGGTTCAGTGGTCCAAACTTTAGTGAGCTAAAAGGGGCTAAGTGGTCAAAAAATGGACCGATTAATGAGCTAAAGGGGGTCAAGTGGTCTAAACATTGACTTTTTAACAGATTAATAGGATTTAAGTGGTCTAAACATTGCCTTTTATTGGGATAAAGGTAGTTGAGAGGTCTAAACGTCCATTTTTTTTAAAGAACAAGAAAGTGGTAGGTGTTTAAATGCATGTCACAAAGTCAGCGTGGTTAAAACGCTTACGTTTTGATAAACTAGAGGGTTTAGGAATATCAAAACTAACTCATTTTAATGGCCTAGAGACTCCTGGTTGGGTCACGTGGCTGAGAAAGTGTATTCGTCGCAGGTGGTTCTTTATGGACGCCCCCTTATGCGACTGCGTTTGGGATTAAAGCGCATTTTTCCGCCATTTTGTCGCATTCCGCTCCATTTAGCGGGGTGTCTTTAAATCCCCGAACGATTGAATTTCACGGATCGTCCCCATCAAGACGAAACCGTATTTAGTCAGACGCTGATTTCGCCGTTTAAACGTTTCGTGCGCATAAAATTAGCTTTTCAGCGAAAACAGCTTCCGTCGACTCTCGCATCATTTTCCAATTTCGTCAAAAGTGCCCTTTGATAGAGAGGGGGATCGAGGTTCGAATGAAATGAAACTCAAGCCAATAAAAATAATGCTCAAATCGAGCTTAATATCAATCCTTTGCATGGCTCCCAGGGCTCAGCTAAGGGAACGCATTTTTTTAATTATTATTTTCATTTCAATTCTAATCTCTCATCATCCTACGAGAGATATGAGAGAGATCCCACCCTGGCGGAAAGATCAGTATAATCACCACGGAATAAGATTTCAGTACATATATATATATATATATACTGACATTAGTAAAAAAAAGCGTAGTGATATCAATGACCATACTGATATTTGTAGTCCCAAAAACCAGTATATATATATATATATAGTGATATCAGCATAAAATCATACAGATATTAGTAGAGAATCACAACCTTATCTTTTCTCCAGGGTAAACATGTTTATGTAAGTTTTGAATTATCTAAGTAAAACTCAGCATTAAGTCCATTAACGGAGGATTTGGTTTGTGCTAAAGGCTGTTTACGCCCATGTTTTGATGGCTAAAGCCGGTCTTAAGCCGGATCCCAAAATTTCTTATCAATTAAGGACCTCGTGTTGAACTAGCCTCATTACATCAATTAGCCTTCGTGAAAAGTCCATGTCGTTATAACGTTATGCGGTCGTCCACGAAGTACGTCCATCAGGAAGTCGATGTTTCGAACCCAAACCATATCTGGTCCATTATCGTCCCCACCCCCTTTTTTTCGTCCAGTCCCAAACAATACAAATAGTGAGGATGATGTAATTGACTTGATTGGAACAAAAACTACATAATTTTGCATTTAAAAAAAGTTTTTTTTATCAAAGATTACGTCTTGTTGGTAATTCTTACTCACCTCACACGTCAGTTTCGTTTTTTTACAATTAATATGACGTAAATTTTGAAGACCTTCTCCAAATCAAAATTAAATCAATTTGGATCATTTGCCTCCTCCCATACCAGTCGAATTCACATCAGTTTTAGGTTCTCCTTCCTCGTCGAAATGACTTTTTTTTGGTCCCTTTTCGCGAAAAAGATGACAATTTCTAAGAGCTTCTCCTGAATAAATTTTTGCCATTTTCGATAATTTTTCCCTGCGAAAATGAAGTCAGTCTCGTCGAAAAGACGTCGTTTTTTTTTTTTTGCATCCATGTCGGAAATGACGTCAGTTTGCCCTATCTCAAAATGCGGATGAAATAATTTTAAATGCCGCCTCCTAATTTTGTTTAATTTTGATTGTCTTCATTTCACGAGGATTTTTCCTAAACAAATATAGGTCATTGTTGATATTCTTCCTCGAGATTACGTCATTTTTCATCGTCTTGGGTCTTTTTCCTTCATTCAAAATTACGTCATTTTTTTAACAGAATAAGTCAATTAACGACATTTACGTTTTACCGGAAGGCACAAGAGGAACTCGCATAGCACACAGGATTTTGTTGAAATTCGCACAAAAAACATAGGAACCCGGAAATGCATCTGCAATAGTAACACGTTCCAGACCACCCAAGTAACCGTCAAGTGTTGAGTATCCTGCATTAGCCCAAGACGGGTCGTCGCCATTTGTTTCTCTCCAGGCAGTGCACGTCTTAACGAACACACATTCCGTATTCAAATCCGGGCCAAACCCCGGCGTACCCCCTGATCACGTGAGTGGTGGGTGCGCGGTGTGTACCGTCGAGATTAACGACGAGCACAATATGCACCCTCTTGTTCCTTACAAGACCTGAAAAGTATGACACTCAAAAAAACACAGGGGGAAGGTATAAAAAAAAACTAAAAATAAAAAAAATGAAAAAAATATATATATATATATAAAAAAACTAAGGCGTATAACCGAATTACGGATGCTGCTGCAACTCTTGAGCGTACATAAATCAATTCTCAAAACCAATATCTGTTTTCTCAAGAAATAAGAAAAAAAAAAGTTGACGCATGCAGCGACGTAACCCACAGTTGCATCAAACGGGTTAATTTGCATATGTTACTTATACGTTACTTTCCAAAAATGGATTTTTTTTTTAAGGAGGGGGGTATAAGGGACAAGAGGAGTTAGTGGAAGAGGGTGAAGGGGAAGATAAATTTAAGATGAACAAGCAAAAATGAAACAATAAGAAAAACCTAGTTTCATCGTGATCCGATTAACGTCGAATTCGACGACTTATGTCGAATTAGTGCGAGGGACATCAGGAGGGTGCTTCTGGTGCGGTCTAGTCCTCCTGCAGGGGGTTGATCTACAAGAGCCTTCCCAAGATCAATTTTTTTGAATAAACAATCAATCGAATACGTTAAAAATCACACAAATCTGTGTGTCTGAAAAACCACGTTAGCAACGAAGTTTTACGAGCGAGGGAGCCAGTGTCAAGTCTAAAAGTCACGATTGTCAGTTGTCAAATCTTGGATTGTCATACAAGAAACCACCCAGGCCTGACACACGTGAAAGACAGCAATACCAGGCGTTGAAATCAATATTGTTAAGCGTGGAAGTCGAGATTGTCATACAGAAGAGCATCAAGGATTGTCAAGCATGGTAATCAAAATAGTCAAGCATCAAGATCATGATGGCCTACTGTGGAAATCAAAACTTAAGAATCATGGAAACCTTGATTGTCAAACATGAAAATCATAAGCAACGTTATGCATGTGGTATTTGTAGAGTTTACATGCGATAAAATCGTAAAAACACATTTGTTTGTCAGGCATGAAATGTAGTATTATTATTGTACATCATTACTTGGAAACCCTTATTTCTAAGAATGTAAACCAAGATTGCCAAACATAAAGATTAGGCTGTCCTAAATGGAAACAACTAATCTCCAAGATTTACAGAGAAAGGGGTCATAAATTCAAAAATTTTACGATGCCCTAAATTTAAAAGTTAAATTTATTAATACATCTTAAAAGGATAGATTAAAGTATTTTGTTCAGTAAGTACATATCGAAATTAAAATCGGAATGGCTCGTTTTGTAAAAAAATGTATTGCTCTTTCAAATGCGTATCAATTGACTAAAATTCCTCTTCCATTTCGTGAAAAACCTTGAAAACAACAGTAAACCATTTGCAATTTTTAAAATCTGCAATCACTATAAAAGCGTTTCTGCAGGGAATACGACATGAGAATTAACGATTTGCAATGCTAATATTTTGCATAATTTGTTTTGGAGCACGATACAGTTTCCGTACAATCGGTGTGAATTTATACTATCGCATTTAAAGGCTATTCTACTACGAAATTCGAGATAAATTTTAGTTAATTTATGCGCATTTGTAAAGTGCTTTCAATTGTTCACAAATCGAGATATTCCGATTTTAAGTTGGACATTTACTTCCTGAACAAAACGCATTTTTTGTTTTAATACCTTTAGATTGTGTTTGGTTGGCGATTTTTGCACAAAACGAGGTCGCCACCGTCGACAGGGTGCGTGACGTCATGGCGGTCATCGGTGGCCGTGGCGACCGCATCCGGCCGGTCAGCTAATTAATTAAAATCGAACGTCCGTTTCTATTCGGGAAGGGAAAATATATATATTCCCGTCGTTGTGCTGGCTTTTCAATTCCCATTTTCAGGAGATGACAATGGGAAAACAAAAGCCAGATTATTATTATAGCCAGGGCCATTTTCGTTTTCAGGGCTGTCCACCAGACGCAATTAACGGAAAAGGCAGAGGCGGAAATGACCATCGTCCATCGGGGGCCTGGCTGCACGAGGAATTAATTTCCCGCGTGATCGCTGACCACTCGGACGTCGCGCTTACGTCCGGCTCATTAATCGAAAAACTTTCTCGTTGCTCGACCGGAGAGTCCGGAGAGTTTGTCGGAATTTAAATCTCAGCCACGATTAATTAAGCAAAAGCCGCAATCGCAGAACGAAACATCCAAAAATTAATTAAAAATTGCAAATTAGAATTGCAGGGGAAAACTGAGACTACGGTCGGAGTAACTGAAATTAAAAATAGGAAAAAAAAAGTCCGATATATAGGTCAAGTTTTAAATGTCATTTTGTTTAAGTTGGTCAAGTTTTAAATGTTGACTAGTTTTAAACGGCATACGTAGAGATTTATTTCGAAATTAACTTCTCAACATCTCTGACTTCATAAAGGTTTTTGGAGAAAAAAAATTCTCAAACTATCAACAGTGTTTAATGGATAACATTCAAATACAATTTACCAATTACTGGTATTTTTATTAATTTTTTTTTAAAAAAACGTTGAAAGTGTGCTGTGGAAAAAAGAGGAATTCCTTATTATGGCATAAGCGTGACTAGATACGCCCTCTTTTAAGCAGTATCATAAACAATCTTTCGAGATTATTACAATTTAATCATGGCAATTAACCTGATGAAAATTTCCCTGACTCCTGAATGTTTTTCTAAATATTTTCCTGACTTTCTAAGGTTTATTTCGGAAATATGTCCCTGACTTTCCAAGGTGTTTGGAAATATTAGCTTGGAAATATGTTAACAACAACGTTCTCAAATGACGTCATATAACACACATGGACGCCACATACCAGTGACATTATGACGTCAGCTTTTCATTCTTCTGCCTAGTGAATATTGCGTCATTTCTGTTAGAATTATTTACATACGTCACCTGCACTATTTGTGCTGGTGAAATGTATTGTTTGAGAAATTAATATTATATTTCAAACTTATTATGATCAACTGCTCCATTTTTGCAGAAATACTACAATACCCTAAACCAATTCACCCACCTGTTATTGTTTTTATTTTTTAAATTTTAAGAAAAGCCCTCAAGTAGACACCAGCATTTCCGAAACAAATTGCACCGTTAACGTCTCAGCGACCTGAAGTAAGGTTATTTCAATTTCAAAATAATAAAAAATTAGAACTAAAAAAAACTCCAAATGAAAAAAGGGGCACGTTGGAATTCGATCCCAAATATTCGGTGGATAACGATGTGGGAATTTTCTAATTTGGTACGATGTCCTAATTGCTGCCCCAAAAGGAATGCAGTTGTCATGACTACATCCGGGTCCTTCGCTGCTGCATTGGCGGATAAATTGCGAGGATTAAGGAGGACTAAAAGATGGGAGGATCAACATCATTGGCATTGGAATGGACGACGTGGCCGTGGAAAAAGAGTTTAGGATGGAGAAATTTGATGAAAGAGGACCTTCAACATCGTGCTTTCAATTTTGCACAAAGCTCTCACGCACTGGTTTTTTGTCCAATCACATTTTTTTTAAAAAAAGATGGTACTAAAGAGGAGGTCCAACGATTCGACCAACGATTGAAAGAATAAATAAAATGGGGAGATCGTTTTTTGCCATCAACATTCATAACACAGAATAAAATAATCAAAAGCGTTGTAAAATATACTTCAATACACGTGTATATTTTGCATATGCTGCACTCAAATGCATTTTCAATCTGCATTTTAAATTATTTCACTCTTGAATACATTTAAAATTAATTTAAAAATGCAATCATGAATGTATTTGAAAATAAATACATTTTGCAATGCATTTATCAACGCATTTCCAAATGAAATATTGTCTCCATAAACATGCTTTTCAGTATGATATATTTTGTAGTTTTGCGCTGTTTATTCGTTACATATTTATTAAAAACGTGATGTTGCAAATTACAATTCACCTAAACAAAGTTGTTTTTCTTGCAATAACGATGTTCAAGTTCCTCAAGCACTACCATTTAGTCTTTAAAAATCTTTTTAGCAGTATATAATTAATGTTTCGTCATATTATTAAAAGGGTTATTAGTTTTTAATTTTACTTTCGTGTATTTCCCCCCCCCCCCATTTCTCCACATATTCAATCGCCCAGAGCCTCTTTGTTCAGAGGCGCATTGCGACGCCTCTGGAACATTGAACTTTGCCAGAACTTTGGGAACCTCCATCAGACGCATTGCACGGCAGTTCTGACTGCTTCCGGTCACCAAAAGCGGTCGCAGACACACACATTCACAGTTCGACAAGGTGTCCATAACACGTGATAATCAAAACGCAAAATCGAGGCCAAAAACTGGACATTTCTGGGCGTTGGAAGAAGGCAGGCCATTGACTCCAGACATCAACCACCATCTAAAACCGTATTTTTTTCATAGCTTATCATTTCGGATGGGTGGAAGTCAACAATTAACGGAAACGGTTTAGTTTTAAGAAATTACGGTCCTTAGGAGCACATGCTCATCGCTTAAGGGGGGAGGGAAGAGGAAAACGCTGGTACAGAACAGCGGGGATTTTAATGCGAACGCATTAATATTTAATCATTCCGGTTAAAAAAAAAATTAAGGGGAGGAAATCAATAAAAAGCCGCTCTTAAACGCATTCCAGTAGAATTGAAATTGCATAATGGCCGATAAAATGGCTTTGTTTACTGCGAACGATGACGTCTACGACGATGGGGGTTGACATAAAAAACGGAAGTTGTAAAAAAAAGAGGACGGATTTTTATCCTCAAAAATGCCGTCGTAAGAAAGCTGGAAGCGTTTTATAAGGCCTATAAAACTTATTGGCACGTCGTGAAACTGTTTAACCGGCAAGGCTTTCTTCTCTCCCGTTCCAATTCACGAGGCGGCCGTAGAAGATGACCGATGGTCAAATGGTCAATTCGCTCAGTCCACGGACGACCCCATCACCCCGTCATAAATAAGGACGAAGCGTTTTCAAGACGTCAGGAATGTCAGTTTAACAGATGCCAGGGCAACGGACCCTACAATTGGTCATCTGCTAGGATCTAACACATTTGAAGGATGCCAAACCATAAGGTCGTATTTACCTTATCGAGTAATTGTAATTTGGTAGAGGGAATCTTTAAACGTAACCACCGAGGTGGTAGAAACTGTCATTCCAACCCATTATTGGGTGGATTATTGGGTTAATGGATTACACCCCCACACCACATGGCATATCACTTGCTGCTAGTACGGTACTGAGTTGAACTGAATTGCCTAACGTCTCAGTTTAATACATTGCAGGAGGCATTCCATGTCTGCTCCAGTGGTTAAGAATCAATTAGAACACCCTTAGGCCTCGTGGAAATAACATTGAGTATGCCAACTCCCAATGCAATGCAAAAGTGACGTTACTCTCGTCATAAGAGAATATGGTGTTTTGAACGTTCACTGGGGGTGTCATTCAAGTGGCACATACGACGTTAAGGAAACATTCGAACGAAAACAATCGTTTGATTTAGTTCTCGTTTTTAGTTTCGTAAATAAACGTCTGTAAAGTCTGAACGTTTGGCTGTTTGAACGATATCAGATTTCTGCTATCTGTATTTTTTCACGAAACTATTCAGTTTCCCCCCCCCCCTCTGAAGAAATGTTCGTTTTGTGGCGCTTACTACGTTATGGTGTGGCTCCATTCATTTTAAAAATTCTCCGTTCATTCGTACAAACTAAAAAATAAATTAAAAAATCGAACTACTAAGCTATTTCCGAAAAAGGAGAATTTCTTTCCTAGTATTGAGACCTCGAGGGGGTCCTTTGATCCAATTCAACTCTTAGACTTTTTATCCTCAGTTTCAGAGGCTGACTGACCAACGATTTATTTGATGGGAAACTTTAGAAAATTCGTCGGAAAACCAGCGAAATTCGCTTTCATGTCGAGAGATTAAGATTAAAACGTAAATGCGACCGAATAAAACTGCACGAATAACCTTTGGAGGAAAAAGTTTCAAAAATAAAAATAAAAAATGCGGATTTCACTTACATGTATTTCAACGATCCGCTCTGGTCAAGTGGATTTAAGCTGCATTACAGCCGAGTGGAAAGACTGACTTTTATGACTACTTTTACTGACAAAGTTAGCCCAAATTTTTGATTTTTGATCCGACTTGAGCTTCTGATTGGCTGGTCACGAAGTTCAATTCGCCAAATTAATTCCCAACACGTATCGATAGAGCGATCTGAAAAAAGCCAAATAAAAATTATAATACAATATTAAAAAATATGTAGAGTTTAATAAACAATTCAGAAACAAACTAAGTCTTTCTAAACACTGAGGGATGATCTATTTTCAAGAGTTTTATGTTGGCATAATTCCTCAAGGACTTTTATGTCACGAACATTCGACATGTCCTTCGTCCGTTCGCCACATGTCATCAAATTATTGACATGTATTCATGTTCTAGACATGTCTTGTTCATGACACATCATCATGCTCCTGATTTGTAATCATGTTCGTGAAATAATATTCTTGAAATGTCATGTTCCTGACATGTAATGCTGTTCGTGACAACTCATTATGATCGTGACATGTCATGTCATCATGTTCCCGACATGTCATTATTGTATTATTGACATATCATGTTAATGAATGCCATGTTCCTGATACGAAATCATGTTCACGACAACTCATTATGATCGTGACATGTCATAATAATGCTGACATGTAATCATGCTCCCGAAATGTTAGCGACCAATCATATTCTCATCACGTTAGTAAATGTCATCAATGTTCTAAACATGTTATGTTCATGAAATTAAAGTTCCTGAAAGATCATGTTCTATGCCACCGTTTGCTGGCATTGGTTTTAAAATCGTCTTAAAACGACTTACAAAACAAACAAAAAAGCAGGAGGACTTGTATAAGCAACACCTGAAGTCATGCTTTTAGCATTTATAAGATACATGTCCGTTCAAACACGTCAAACTCACTAAAATGGAATTCAAAGAGTATGGTGCCCATTTATCACAAACCACGGGTTGCTTGCATGTCATGTTTGAAAAACATGTTTTATACACGAGGGCTCATGTCCCAAAGCCCTGGTCTGATGCTTGAGGCAACTTGACTTCTGCTCCGAAAGTGAAAATGACTTATATAAAAAGTGACCACCAAAAGAAGAGAGAAAAGATATAGGAGAAAATCCTCCGCAGTGTAAGGTTGATGTGAGGATTTGAAGAAACAGCTGAAAGAGTAAACCCTTAGCGATCAGAAGCTTAGATAAGGAAATGAACGTGAACCCAGTGAAATCCGAAAATTTCATTTGAGATCATTTTTTCGAGGAAATAAAAGTTCGTAAGAAGAAATCGATAACAGGCAACGGAAACATGGCATTGGATGAAAAAAAGGAGGAGGAAAAAAAAAAAAAACGGGATGAAAGAGATGCATTTGAGCAAATAGGGAGCATTGAGAATCCCCAAAAAGGAAACGGTCTAATTTCAAGAAAAATTAGGTTCTTTGAAAGTACTTGAGGTTTTGAAGTCATTTACCGATCACGTAGGAATTAAAACCAAAAGGTTTGGAGACATTCATCGAGCCGGTCATTATTTCTACACATTATCAAGTTCTTGACAATGCTTTTACAGAGCATTAAGCTCTTACATTTAGGTTCACAAAATATTGAGATCTTGACTTTGGTTTTAATAAATATCAAGTTCTTAACAATGTTTCTGCAAAATATCAAAGTCTTTACATTCGTTTTTCCAGCTATCAAGTTCTTCAAAGTCTGTTTACAAAATATCAAGTTCTTAAGAACATTTAATTTTGGACATTACTTTTAAAAAACCATGAAGATCTGGACAATGGATTTACTAAACATCACATTTTAACACTTGTTTATGAAAATATAATGTTCTTGATAGGCTTGATTTTTAAATGGAAATTACCCCATTAATGTCGACCGTTTTTCGTTTTGTTTTTAAACTTTAAAGACCGGTTATAAAAGCTCCACCAAATTACGTCCTTTTCTAAACAACTTCATCCAATACTTGTTAGTCGAATAACTTTATTTTAAACCGTTTTGTTCCCTCACTTTCTGACAGATGTAGGATGACGTAAAAATGATGTCATTTATATTTCACTTACGAAGAAAAATGTGACATTTGGCATGACACTTCACATTGATCATTTTAAAAACTATAACATTTCCCAGTCTTCTTCTGTCAAGTCAAAATTAAGTCAGTTTTGTCCAAAATGAATCAATCGGGACCAACATTTTGATATGCAGCTCTGCATTGAAATGCATTTTTAATTTTGCTTGGAATTAGAATTCATGGATCAATTGTTGCTTGCCGCTTGAATTCTTAGCCTTAGAAGATAAGCCACTGATGTTTTATGTTAACTTGACTTTTTTTTTGGCAACCACTAGATCCCGCATCAAGACCTTGGACCGCCACGTTGGCTCAATTTCCAAACTGTACAAGCAAAGTACATTAAGAATAGCGGTTTTTCATGCTCCCCAGGGTGTGATCCACGTATGCCTAACAACAATCTTCTTAATTACAACGGGAAAAGGGGGTAGGGGAGTGTGAAGCAACCCCATAAAATATTTACTAAAACGAAGATCAGATGGACTACTTTGTGTAAGAAAGTTTGCAGCACTCAACTCGCTCTAGTCGAGATTTATTGGCAACCGGATTTCACTTCTTAATTTAATTAAGGATGTTCGTTACAGATGACTTTATCCAATTAATGTTTTATACATATCTAGATTTACCAAGACCGAATTTCGCAAAAGCCGTCGAAAAATTGCGTAAATTTTCAGTAAGCATTCATAAGTATTCATCATTTAGTAGGCCTTCGAAATTGCCCAGTGCAGAGTGTATCATGACCGTGATTGGCTTACTGTCTCTCACAGTTAGCCCCTGAAATATCCCTCCTAAAAAGTCGTTCTAGCAAACTATTTCAGGGAGTTTAAAACTAGACGTCACAGATTTGTATCAAAATGTATTTCAAAACGCGTTTACAAAGATATCTGCAAATCTGATTGTTGATTACATCATACGTACTCAATGCTATTATCAGTGAATATGCAAATTTGTTTAATAATTGTAAACATGTTTTTGACGTGGATTGTTGAGCCAATCAATACTTTTACATAATCATAATTGTGCATTAATTTTTAAAAAACATGCGTTTAAGCGCAATGCATTTAACCACGAATACACGTTGTTATTTAGTAATTGATGCTTATCGAAATAAATTTTTTGTTTTAGTGAAATGTCTTTCTAAATGTTTTTTCGCGAATACATTCGGTGATTCATTCTCAATGCATCATAGTTTTAATTTTCAGATTTTTAGATTGGAAATGCACTGATAATCATAATTTAATCAAATTATATTCTATTAAACAAAACGTATTAAAATACGTTTTTAAGTAATTGATTTTAGAAATATTTGCCTTTGATTAAATGTGTTAAAATAATAATTATTGAGATAAAACGTGCAAAATACTTCACCTAAATAAAATACATGTAATTTTAAAAGGACATTTAATTGAGTAGCATGTGTCAAGATAACCGTCTAAGTAATTTACTTTTTAATACGTTTTTTGTATAATATACTTCTTAAAATGTTTTCTTAAATGTATGCACTTTTGCCTTTAATATTATTCCTCAATAGCATGTGTCTTGAAACATTTTCCAGAATATAATATTTGAAGGATACTTTCTTGAATGTAACACGTTCTAAAATACATTTTCTCGAATAAACCAATTCTTTAAAATGCATTTTCTTTGGTAAAAAGTTTAAAAGATATTTACCTGAATTACATACAATCTGTCTAATGATAATGCATGCTTAAAATACATTTTCGTCACCATATTGCACAAAACATTTTCAATAAGATATTAGAGTGACCATCAAGTCTGGATAGCTTAATAAGAAATTCCTTCTATAGATTTGTACATGTACATGTATACTTTTAACGAATGCCATTACAGACCAGACAACTAGCATGTACACTTCACAGTGATCTGAGCTTATGATCACCTGTATTTCGATTTCAAATTTTGACAATGCATTACTTACGGTCACCAAATCCCACCAATCAACATCAATATACTACTGCACGTGTCTCACTTTAACCCACCAGTCGCTATTAAACAACAACAAAATTGGCACCTCTGGGAAATCCGACAGTCCAAACTAACGCAACTTTGGGTGGTGAATCACTCGGATCGTGGGTCAATCATATTTGTTCAAAGATTTGAATTTCACGTCCAAAATCAGAGGGAAAAAATTCGTAGTTTTCGACCCATGTGAACATCTAAAATTTGGAGCCATGGCGGACAACGTCCTTCGTTGCAGCAATAAGGCAAACGTTAGAGCTGTTGTCCTTTGGCGACTTCCTGTTTGAGCAGTAGATTAGATCAAAGGCCAAAGAGGAAATTGAGAAATAGACTACTCCCTCTTCCAATAAACAGAAAGGCGATGAGTGGCACAACAGAGGTGAACTGAGCCAAAAACAGAAATGTGAGCCAGTGAGGACTTTTCATATACTACTACCTATAGAAATTCCCCTAGGGGAAATCCCTTAAGACTGCCGCTACAAAAGGCAGCTAAAATAGCAGCATTGTATGCATCGCGATGTGATCGGTGAACCGGCATTGCGTCCAAAGTAGGCGATAAATAAAGCGCAGTGAAATGTCCAGCATTTCGGACACACTGACCACCACTTTCCTTTTCGATCAATCGGGTGACTAAGGGACCAAGGGGCTAGTGGAGGGGTGGGAGATGGATCTCTACACCGTCTTAAAAAGTTAAAAAGGGAAACGGGCTTCATAAGTCGAAGAAAAATGCTCGACACTCAATGTCCACTCTATAAAAACAACATAGAAATAAAAAATAAGTATGACACTTTCTTTGGCTTTGACGACGTTGTCATGGCGATGCGATGACACCAGATGTGGGGAAAAAGTGCAAACATTTAACAAATTATTAAATACAAATATTAAAAAGTACAAAATATTAACAAAGTATTTAACAAATTATTATTCAGAAATAACGATTTGATCAGATAATTACTTTGGTTCAGATAATTCAGTATATTATTAATTTTAATGTAATTTATTTATTCTATTGATTTTGAAATACTTCATAATCAAGATACCATATCCTAAGACAACAATTAAGAAAAAGTTAATTGCTATTTTTTTCAGAACTATTTAAAATATGTTATTAATAAATGTTTACTTAAGAGCATGCTATGAATAGTCATATATTTTACAGGGCATTTTTTATTTTTGTTTGATATGATGGATTTTAACATACGAATACATCTGGAAGATAGTTACAACCACGTATTTAAGACATTTAATTGAGAAAACTGTATATTAAGATGTCATTCAACATTAAGTTTCTGCCTTAAAGTATTTAAGATTTAAAGATCTTAAGATTGAGGATATATTGCATTTCAAAATGCAATCTTTTTACGAATACAATGCTTATTGAAACATTTCTTGGATAACAGGCATTATAACACATTTCAAAAATACACTTTCAGAAGGGTTTCAAGAAGTAATTTCTTTTAAAAAATCTAGCTTTTTAAAATTAAAAAAGCTTTATTTAGAAAAATATAAAATCATGCATACATTTTCCAAGCACAACAGCATAAATAACACGCACAATATATTTTTTAAATACCACTTCAACGTGTATTTCATTCTAAATAAAGCACTTTAAAGATCATCAATTTTATATTTCTTGCAATTTAAAACAAATTATTTCGAATCTTTCTGAAAAATAACTGTACATGTATAGTGCTGGGCTTGGACAGCACACTGTATTTAACTTTCAAAAATTACATGCACTTCTTACTGTTACACATTTTTTTCAGGTCTCATGATAGCAATTCTTCAAACTAATGGAAACTTAAGTTTTCTAAAAGTTTTGAAATATTTCAGCAAATCCAAGACGTTGAAGCTGTACAAGGTCCATTTGCGCGTCGCAAATGTGGGTCAGCAGGGTGATTACTCGCCGGCCACTGGTCAGTTTGTGCAATGGTCAATCGCAAACTGGACGCTGCAGGGCTTTTAGGGGACGAAATAAAGGCGCTCATTTTTGCCTAATGGGACGCCGTTAAGGTCGCTGCCACCTTCAATCAATTTCGGCCGCGTAATGCACTTTCTCCATTCGTGCCGGACTCGAGGTGACCAACTGACCATTTTTTATCGCGATAAATGAAAATATTATTCCGCCAACAGGAAGCAGTTCGGTTTCTGCGAAAAGCCTCCTCCTCGCCATGCAGCGATAAGTGCATTATTAGAGAGTGGCTGATAAAGGATGATTTATTTACTGGCGTAACACGGCTGACCAATGGTCAGTCCGGCCCTTGTTTGCCCATTACTCGAGGCTATTGCGGAGACCCGAGCGTTAATTTACGACGGCAAACTGCATTTGCGGCCGCTTTTCATAGAATTAGCGCATGGCCAATGAGCTCGGACACAGGTGGTCATCTATTGATTGACCACGCGAAAGCTTACGGCCTTTTCCCGACCTACGAAACGCTACTGGTTTCGTGTGTTACAATTGAAGTCAACAGGGTTACAAGATGCCAAAACTGATCATCTTAATGACGTCATTTCGGTCATTTTCAACGAACAATTTAATTAAATTATTTTGTCTAATTGTAGTTCAAAATTTTAGAATAGTTATTTATAAACTATTCCATTAAAACTTATTGGATCATCAGTATTGCCACATTCTTACATATAGTTTGGTTCGTATTTACACAAAGGTTGGAATGTACGGTATTGAATTGATGAGTTTATCCTTTTATAATTCTCATGTTGAAGATAAAAATATATTCTTCTTAACATAAATTAATTCATTCACTTCCCAGATTTCCAATATATTGCATGTGAATATAAAGCATTTTTTTTGCTAAATATATTACTGGTTGCGAATCATCCTTCCTTTCAGTATTGTCTAATGGTGAAAAAAATGTTTAAAGAAAGTATTTCATAAGTGATATATAAGATATATAATATGAAAATAAATATGTACATTCATGAAGTCAATATCATGTCTTGTCGATGATTCCATGAACTCAAGTTAATTTCATGACTTCTTAACGCAGACCTATGAGAATATAAATACATATTAAATTTCTCTGAATTTTTTTCAAATAAATCACTATTCCCAAACTTGTAATTTGTGCTTTGGAAAGTAATGGAATTAGATAAGGGATATAAGGATATGCTGCACATGACCTAATTAGATTAGGTTATAGGTTCTACTGAAAGCCTTCTAAGAGAGCTTTCCGGAATAACAAGTCATGAAAAAGTCATGTAAAAGTCATATGGCGTACTGTGACTATCCACTATGTTGGGCAGTATTACAAACAAATAATCATTCGAAATTATAGAAGGTCAAGGATGTTATGTTATCCGATTAAAATTTGAAATTTTCCGGATTTTCGCATGATGATTTAAAATTCCAGTGACATTTGCATGAGTAATGAGTAAAATAACAAATGAGAAATTCGAAATTCCCTGATTTTTCCAGATTGTTCATACTTCACTGACAATTTCTGGTTTTCCAGGTCAGTGGTAATCCTGACTGAGTATTTCGCCTTTCCAATTTCTCTGGCAATTCAGGTTTACTAGGTTATCCAGGTCTGGAGAACAGGACTGTCTACAGGGTGTTTATTGAATTAAACATTAAAGCACTGGTTGGGTTTTTGGTAACATGTTTTATCAAGCACCCACAGGACACATTGGTCACGCTGAACCACAGGGCACGGTACATTTTTAAAAAACCGCCTTTAGGTGGCGCTGATTTTCCATTTCCAATATGAATGTCCTCGGAAAGAGTGGCTTGGACAAATACACTGAATTAAAAATGGCGTCTGGTATAATCGTGTAATTCGTACTTCTCTCGATGGGTTTTCTTATCTCTGGAGTTTGAGCGACTCATTAAGTGGCCGGAAATGAATTCCCAGCCGGCCAATCCTGAAGAGATCCTGGTATGGTTTATTGGGATATTCGATCTCTGCGATGATCGCAAGTGGTCAGCATCCGTCGTAAATCCTGGCTCGTTAAAATTTAAGCCAACTCATTAGTAGGACCCTCGTCCTTCGTTACCCGCCTAATTAATGATAACGGCATCCTGAAAATCCCATTAGCAGAACAAAAAAAACCACACAGAATCCCGGCTATTTCTGGCCATTAGCATCTCAATAAAACGTGGGTAATGGAAGCGGGTCAGGCAGACCAATCGTTCGAAATAATGAGCCCTTACCTTTTGTTATCTATGCTTGACCATCTCGGGACGAGATATCGCTAAACGAGTCCGAATAAGTTATGCGAGTCAAGTCCGCGATCCTTCTTTTGAAAGAAACTGAGCAAACTATAAAAAAAACCTCTTAGTTTGCGTTGAAATTTACCATAAAAATCGAAACTTATCCTCAAAGAAGTTTTCATGCTTTAATGTTTGCGAAATTCAGAAATTTTGTGAATTGAAAAAATTGTCTGCTTCTTAAAAGTCTGCCTTTCCTCAGTACATGGGTGCTAGCAATGATAGCCTAAGTTTGATTAGTAAAAACACCACAAAAAATTGCATTAAGACATCCTCTAATAACTTACTGTCCGATAAGCCAAGGCATACATTATTAATGTAACATAATTTCGCAGTTTTCATTGGGTTTTATCCATTGTACTGCATTTTAAAATGCAGTACAATGTACTTGACTCAGTACATGTATGCATAAAGTATTTTAAAAACAACGTGGCTTTGGTTTAAAATTGTTTATAATTTTTTTTTCAAAAATATTAATAATATATAAGTAAATGTTTTCATTTTTAACAAGTATTAAGAAACAACTAATCGATTAATATCGGGTTTTATCCATTGTACTGCATTTTGAAAACGCCTGCCTCTGACATCGACTTTCTCTCAGTGCATGTATGTTGGCAGTGATTGCCGATTATATAATTCGGGAAAAGACTGAAATATATATCCGTTGACTAAATTTTTGTTTAAAACTATTAGAGTATTAATTTAAAAAATAGTTGTCTATTCACACACAGTTTAAAATAATTTTCACATAGAATACTTCCACTCATTTTCATTTTCATAATTAATTTCCAGCTTTGAGGAAAATAGTGAAATATCTTTAAACATATTCATATATAAATTAATCAAATTAAGCCAAAGTAAACATTAAATTGCCATTTAAACATATTTAAATATTTGTTTCTCAATTTTTCCACTTATTTTGGTACATGAATGTTAGTAGCGATTGCCCAAGTTCGAATTTTAAAAAGCAAATATTTATTTCAAGCCTTTCCCATTTTCATTAATCAACATATTTAGTACAAAAAGGCACCAAATGACCACCACAACACTATTTACACATTCATGATTTATGTTGCCAAATAATGCTTATATTGACTTGTTCTAAAAATAATTGCCCCTGAATTTGGGTTTCGAGCAATACATTCATGCTGGTAGTGATTGCCTAATTTCCGTTTATTATTTCAGGCAATATTT